>JXCR01137985.1:523306-596871 GCA_002079205.1 Phalaenopsis hybrid cultivar | reverse complement strand
GATGAGGAATGACAGGTTTACACATCTAGGAAGAAGAAGAAAATTAGAGGTCAACTAGAACACAGGAACTTAATAGATGATACCTTGAATGTTTCGGGTAATGGCAGTAGACTTAACAATTAGTTAGCTAACTCCCAACCTAGAACCAAAGGTAAGAGGTAAGGATACATTGAGTCGTTCTCAAGCTCTCATTTTATGTTTGAATCTCTGAGACTTTGGAGACTTTTAGAGTAGAGTTTTGTCTAGGTTATAATTTTATTTTCTGGGTAAAGATGTACTTTTTTGAGACCTTGGTGTGTGTTGTATATCGGGTGCTTAGGGTTTCAATTTGGCCCCTTGCATCCAACATATATGTACATTTTCTTTCTAATATATTTGCCCTCAGTTTTTTTTAATATATATATATATAAACACACACACACAACCATTATGCACCCTATGAGATCTTTTTGGGTTGAGTTGTAATCTTGATTAAGGAGCTCTTTGAGCGTGTTTTATATTTTTTTGGGTTTTGTTAGAGGGCTCCTCCAACCATACCATCTTGTACTTTTTCCTTTGATGAAATAGCCACTTTTGGTTGTGTAGAGAGCAAAGCCGTGAGCTATTGGAGGGAAATCATGTGGAAAGGGTTTTTAGTACCCACTTATTTATGGTACATTTCATAATGGCTACGAAAATACCCACTTATTTATTAAGGATGGGAAATATATTAGACTTTTGTCATTGATGAAGTCTATAGTGATGAGTACTCAAAAAGAGGTTAGAGCTATCGTGTCTCATGTTATAAATTTACAGACCATTAGTGTGCCACCAAAAAAACTCTTTGATGAGGAAAGGAGACAATGGGACAGAGGAGCAATTTCCCAAGCAAAGTGACTCATTTATCAAGGATGAGAAATATATTATACTTTTGTCATTGAAGGACTCTACAGTGATGAATAATCAAATAGAGGTAAGGGCTATCGTGTCTCGTGTTATATTTTTACAGACTATGAGTGAGGCACCAATGAAGTCGCCTATGAGACAAAGAGCAAATATCTCAGGCGATGTGACTTGTACTAAAAAGGAGCTTTAAGATGTTGTTATTAATAGTTTGACACTTGGATTGGCTCCCTTATGAGAGATCACGTCATTGATCTCATTTAGAGATTAGTGCTCCCCAACTCAAAAGCCTATTGAATTCGACCAAAGTATGAGAAGCTAAAAAATAGATTAAGAATTTGATGGCCATTGATAGCAAAGTTCAAGAATATATCACTATCAAGTACTACTTTTCCATCAAGGGATTAGATGATTATTTGATCAGCTACATGGAACCATTATTTTGTCCTACTTATACAGTATTTATTATCATATCCGAGTAAGACTGGGAGATTAATTGAAGATAGCTTTGAAAACACGAGATAGATTGTATGAGTGGACAATCATGTCCTTGGAGTTATCCAGCACACCGAGTTTTTAGGACATTGTAGTTGTATGGTGATCCGAATAAGTGCCACTTTCTCACATCACAAATGTGTTTTTTAGTATACATTATTTCAATTATTGGATTGTGTTTGGAGGAACACTTATATCACTTGCTACATGTGTTTGGAGTTCTTTAGAAATACCGGTTATATGTCCATTTGCAGTTTCACTTCCTTATATCACAAACATGCTTCCTTAAATCATTATTTTGGCTCCCAGCATCAAGATTATCTCATCAAAGATCAAGACTACTATTGCTTTGCCAAAACTCTAGTCATTTACGTAGGTATGCTAGCTTCATGAACTAGTTATATCTTAAACTTAATTCTTATAGCAACAATCTTGGTGAATTGCAAACTAATTTCCCTTGTTTTATTCTATCCATATCAACCAGGTATTCGATGTGAACTCTGATGACTCTAATATAGGAAATGGAGTTGCACTACTTAAAATGGACACCTCATTTCCTTCTTTACAAAGAAATTGAACTAGTCCACGAAAAAAAATTATATTTATTAATGATTTCTATGCAATACTGAGAGCCCTTAGTAATAGAAGTCATTAATTGCTGGTAAAAAAGTTAACTTTTTGAACCGATTATGAAGCCTTAAGTTTCTAAATAATCAGAGAGAGTTAAAGACGAAGCATGTCTCAAAAGTGGAATTGTTATCTTCGTTATATTTTATGTTTAAACATAAACGTAGTGAGTTAGAATAAAGTAGTCGTTGCATTGAACCATCATCACTTATTATTCAGTAACATGTAGTTAAAGGTTATTGGATTTATATTTATGAATGATTTTTATGCAATACTGAGAGCCTTTAGTAATAGAGGTCATTAATTGCTGGTAAAAAGTTAACTTTTTGAACCGATTATGAAGCCTTGAGTTTCTAAATAATCAGAGACAGCTAAAGAAGAAGCATGTCTCAAAAGTGGAATAGTTATCTTTGTTATATTTTATATTTAAACATAATGGTAGTGAGTTAGAATAAAGTAGTCGTTGCATTGAACCATCATCACTTATTGTTCAGTAACATGTAGTCAAAGGTTATTGGATTTATGGTTTTAAAGGATACATATGTGAGGAAATCAAGATTACTATTGCTTTGCCCAAACTCTAGTAATTTACGTAGGTATGCTAGCTTCATGAACTAGTTTAATCTAACTTAATTCTTATAGCAACAATCTCGGATAATTGCAAACTAATTTCCCTTATTTTATTCTGTCCACATCAACCAGGTATTCGATGTGAACTGTGATGACTCTAATATAGGAAATGGAGCTTTACTAGTTAAAATGGACACCTCATTTCCTTTTTCTCCAAGAAATTGAATTAGTCTATGAAAATGTTTTTTATTTATGAATGAATTCTACGCAATACTGAGAGGCTTTAGAAATAGAAGTCGTTAATTGCTGGTAAAAAAGTTAAATTATTTAATCGATTATGAAGCCTTGAGTTTCTAAATAATCAGAGAAAGCTAAATAGGAAGCATGTCTCAAAAGTGGAATTGTTGTCTTCGTTATATTTTATGTTTAAACACATAAAGGTAGTGAGTTAGAATAAAGTAGTCGTTGCATTGAACTATCATCACTTATTGTTTAGTATCATGTAGGTTACTAGATTTATGGCTTTAAACATATGCCAAGAAATCAAGACTACTATTGCTTTGCCAAAACTCTAGTCATTTACGTAGGTATGCTAGCTTCATGAACTAGTTATATCTAGAACTTAATTCTTATAGCAGCAATCTTGGTGAATTTAAAGTAGTCGTTGCATTGAACTATCATCACTTATTGTTTAGTATCATGTAGGTTACTAGATTTATGGCTTTAAACATATGCCAAGAAATCAAGACTACTATTGCTTTGCCAAAAATCTAGTCATTTACGTAGGTATGCTAGCTTCATGAACTAGTTATATCTAGACTTAATTCTTATAGCAGCAATCTTGGTGAATTTAAAACTAATTTCCCTTATTTTATTCTATCCATATCAACCAGGTATTCGATGTGAACTGTGACGACTCTAATATAGGAAATGGGGTTGCACTAGTTAAAATGAACACCTCATTTCCTTCTTTACAAAGAAATTGAACTAGTCCACGAAAAAAAATTATATTTATTAATGATTTCTATGCAATACTGAGAGCCCTTAGTAATAGAAGTCATTAATTGCTGGTAAAAAAGTTAACTTTTTGAACCGATTATGAAGCCTTAAGTTTCTAAATAATCAGAGAGAGTTAAAGACGAAGCATGTCTCAAAAGTGGAATAGTTATCTTAGTTATATTTTATGTTTAAACATAAAGGTAGTGAGTTAGAATAAAGTAGTCGTTGCATTGAATCATCATCACTTATTGTTTAGTATCATGTTGTCAAAGGTTATTGGATTTATGGTTTTAAAGGATACATATGCCAGAAAATCATGACTACTATTGCTTTGCCCAAACTCAAGTAATTTACGTAGGTATGCTAGCTTCATGAACTAGTTTAATCTAACTTAATACTTATAGCAGCAATCTCGGTGACTTGCAAACTAATTTCCCTTATTTTATTCTATCCACATCAACCAAGTATTCGATGTGAACTGTGATGACTCTAATATAGGAAATGGGACTGCACTAGTTAAAATGGACACCTCATTTCCTTCTTCACCAAGAAATTGAATTAGTCAATGAAATTTTTTTTTAATTTATGAATGAATTCTATGCAATACTGAGAGGCCTTAGTAATCGAAGTCATTATTTGCTAGTAAAAAAGTAACTTTTTGAATCAATTATGAAGCCTTAAGTTTCTAAATAATCAGAGAGAGCTAAATAGGAAGCATGTCTCAAAAGTGGAGTTGTTATCTTCATTATATTTTATGTTTAAACATAAAAGTAGTTAGTTATAATAATGTAGTCGTTGCATTGAACTCATCATCACTTATTGTTTAGTATCATGTAGTCAGAGGTTACTGGATTTATGGTTTTAAAGGATACGTATGCCAAGAAATCAAGACTACTACTATTGCATTGCCCAAACTCTAGTCATTTACGTAGGCATTCTTGCTTCATGAACTAGTATAATCTAAAACTTAATTCTTATAGCACCAATCTTGGTGAATTGCGAACTAATTTCCCTTATTTTATTCTATCCACATCAACTAGGTATTCGACGTGAACTGTGACTGATCAAATAAACATCCAATCTCTGGATGGAAAAGCAGTACATGATAGTGATATATTCTTGAACCTTGCTATCAATGCACATCAAATTCACGTCATTGATCTCATCTAGAGATCAGTGCTCCCCAACTGAAAAGCCTATTGAATGTGACAAAAGTATGAGAAGCTAAAAAAACAGATTAAGAATTTGATGGCCATTCATAGTAACGTTCAAGAATATATCACTATTAAGTACTACTTTTCCATCCGGAGATTGGATGATTATTTGATCAGTTACATGGAACCATTATTTTGTCCTACTTATGCATTATTTATTATCATATCAGAGTAAGACTGGGTGATTTGTTGATGATAGCTTTGAAAACATGAGATAGATAGTATGACCGGGAGATTAGTTGAAGATAGCATTGAAAACACGATATAGATTGTATGAGTGGGCAAAAACAGATTAAGAATTTGATGGCCATTCATAGCAAAGTTTAAGAATATCTCACTATTAAGTACTACTTTTCCATCCGGAGATTGGATGATTATTTGATCAGTTACATGGAACCATTATTTTGAAGATAGCTTTGAAAACATGAGATAGATAGTATGACCGGGAGATTAGTTGAAGATAGCTTTGAAAATAAGATATAGAATGTATGAGTGGACAAAAACAGATTAAGAATTTGATGGCCATTCATAGCAAAGTTCAAGAATATATCACTATTAAGTACTACTTTTCCATTTAGAGATTGGATGATTATTTGATCAATTACATGGAACCATTATTTTGAAGATAGCTTTGAAAACATGAGATAGATAGTATGACCGAGAGATTAGTTGAAGATAGCTTTGAAAACACGATATAGATTGTATGAGTGGACAAAAATAGTTAAGAATTTGATGGCCATTCATATCAAAGTTCAAGAATATATCACTATAAAGTACTACTTTTCCATCCAGAGATTGGATGATTATTTGATCAGTTACATGGAACCATTATTTTGTCCTACTTATGCAGTATTTTTTATCATATCAGAGTAAAACTGGGTGATTTGTTGAAGATAGCTTTAAAAACATGAGATAGATAGTATGACCGGAAGATTAGTTGAAGGTAGCTTTGAAAGCACGATATAGAATGTATGAGTGGAAAAATCATGTTCTTGGAGTTATCCAATGCACCGGGTTTTTAGGACATTGTAGTTGTATGGTGATCCGAAGAAGTGTCATTTTCTCACATCGCAATTGTGCTTTTTAGTATACATTATTTCAATTATTGGAATGTGTTTGGAGGAACACGTCTATCACTTGCTACAGTTATTTGGAGTTCTTTAGAAATACCAGTTATATTTCCATTTGAAGTTTCACTTTCTTACATCACAAACATGCTTCTTTGAATGCATTATTTTGGCTCCCAGCATCAAGATTATATCATCGAAGATCAAGACTACTATTGCTTTGCCCAAACTCTAGTCATTTACGTAGGTATGCTAGCTTCGTGAACTGGTTATATCTAAAACGTAATTCTTATAGCAACAATCTTGGTAAATTGCAAACTAATTTCCCTTATTTTATTCTATCCATATCAACCAGGTATTCGATGTGAACGGTGATGACTCTATTATAGGAAATAAAGTTGCACTAGTTAAAATGGACACCTCATTTCCTTATTCACCGAGAAATTGAATTAGTCCATGAAAAAAATTTAAATTTATGAATGTTTTCTATGCAATACTGAGAGCACTTAATAATAGAAGTCATTAATTGCTGGTAAAAAAGTAACTTTTTGAATCGATTATGAAGCCTTAAGTTTCTAAATAATCAGAGAGAGCTAAAAAGGAAGCATGTTTCAAAAGTAAAATTGTTATCTTCGTTATATTTCATGTTTAAACATACAGATAGTGAGTTAGAATAAAGTATTCATTGCATTGAACCATCATCACTTATTTTTTAGTATCATATAGTCAAAGGTTATTGGATTTATGGTTTTTAAGGATACATATGCCAAGAAATCAAGAATACTATTGCTTTGCCCAAATTCTAGTCATTTACATAAGTATGCTAGCTTCATGAACTAGTTTAATCTAACTTAATTTTTATAGAAGCAATCTCGGTGAATTGCAAACTAATTTCCCTTATTTTATTCTATCCACATCAACCTGGTATTTGATGTGAATTGTGATGACTCTAATATAGGAAATGGAGCTTCACTAGTTAAAATGAACATCTCATTTTCTTCTTCACTAAGAAATTGAATTAGTCCGTGAAAATTTTTTTTATTTATGAATGAATTCTATGCAATACTGAGAGCCCTTAGTAATAGAAGTCTTTAATTGCTGGTAAAAATGTTAACTTTTTTAATCGATTTTGAAGCCTTAAGTTTCAAAATAATCGGAGAGAGCTAAATAGGAAGCATGTCTAAAAGTGGAATTGTTATCTTCGTCATACTTTATGTTTAAACAGACAGGTAGTGAGTTAGAATAAAGTAGTCGTTGCATTGAACCATCATCACTTATTGTTTAGTATCATGGATTTAAGGTTTTAAAGGATACATATGCCATTGATGAGGATAGAAGACACTTAAAACAACCACCGTCGATGATGGTCATGTTTTTTTGTATGAGACAACAACCATTTCTGCTCGTACTCCGTATACCTCACGTCGAATGTGCTTCTTTAATGTTTTATCTCCCAAAATAAAAATTGTTCATTAATTATTCCCCAGTCATATTATATCTGGAACTTTTGATCCTTAAACATCTTTTAGAAATGCTACAATAGTGTCAAAGAAACTTTGTATTAATGCCTGCAATGAAGACTAAACAATTTATTTATTGATGTTCAAAATAAATGTTGGCAGGTAGACCCATTTCTTCCCTCCCAAAACTTCACACTCTTATTTTAGAGCTATGTTATCTTTTAGAAATGCTACAATAGTGTCAAAGAAACTTTGTATTAATGCCTGCAATGAAGACTAAACAGTTTATTTATTGATGTTCAAAATAAATGTTGGCAGGTAGACCCATTTCTTCCCTCCCAAAACTTCACACTCTTATTTTAGAGCTATGTTATCTTTGCAAAAATTTTAAAATTAACATAAATCTCCCATTTGAAGGATTGGCCTAACAAACTACTAATAAAAAAAATGCACGACCATAAAAAAAGTAGTGTCTATTATAATAACGATTTATTTTCCATTAGTTGCTCTCACATACATATCACTTTTCTTAATTTTATTCTAGGACTTCTAAATAAGTTCAAGTTTTATAAGATTCAGCGTTGTAATCCATTAATCATTTGGAAACCTATTCTTAATAAAAATGAAATAATTGTTATACTATTTCTGGCCTTTAAAGCTACATGCCAAGCTTATGTTGACAAAGGGAAAATTTTATTATCATAGCTAAGACCCATGATTTACATATGATCAACAAAGCAAAATGACATGGACAAGGGATAAAATGATTTTCACATGTAAAATCAAAAAAAGAAAAAAATCATTGAAATTCTAGTTTTGATTCATAGTTCATGCAATATAAGAAAATCTTATGATCCCATGAACTTACCAATTACTTATTATAGTAATGCATTCACTAATAGGTGCATAATGTACTTTGTTTAACTATGAAAGTCTGGTTTCATTTGTAAAGAATCTAAACTGCTAGATTGCACCCAAAAAAAAATCTTGCTTTAACATTTTTCTGTTTTTTTAAAAAAAAAAACCATTTATTTATGTTTGTAAACAAAATTACAAAGAACTTAACATCTCAATGATCTTCTCAACTTCATTAATCAAAAGTACCTTGATATCTTTTAATGACTATTTGCTGCATCATCTGTTCTCTTCATGTAATGCAATGTGGCACCATTTGAGTTTCACACCATTCAAAGTCTTAAGGATAAAATGTCATATTGGTCGAAAGTGGAAAGAAATTAATTAGTGAAGGTTTGATCTTGCATGCTATATCTACCTTGAATGCCCTAGGAATCAAATGAGCGCACCGCCCTTCTCTTTAATGTTTTATCCAATAATTAAAAGATAAAGGAAATCACCATCCCTCAATTCTATAAAATGCATATCTACAAAAGATAGACTAAATTTATGTCCACCATCATAACGATTTTATTTGTAACTGTGAACTCCAAAAGATGTTTCTAGTTCATGCAAATTGGTAAAGACTGCTTCATCATCCGTTCTCTTCATGTAATGCAATGTGGCACCATTTGAGTTTCACACCATTGAAAGTCTTAAGGATAAAATTTCAAGCGGAAAGAAATTAATTAGTGAAGGTTTGATCTTGCATGCTATATCTACCTTGAATGCCCTAGAAATCAAATGAACACACTGCCCTTCTCTTTAATGTTTTATCCAATAATTAAAAGATAAAAGAAATCACCATCCCTCAATTCTATAGAATGCATATCTACAAAAGATAGACTAAATTTATGTCCACCAGCACAACAAATTTATTTGTAATTATGAACTCCAAAAGATGTTTCTAGTTCATGCAAATTGGTTATGACTATTTTTGGAAGGTAAATTTTAGCATTGCATTCACAATAGAAGTATTATGTATTTTGTTTTGAATGTGACAGCCTGGTTTCATTTGCAATTAAGAATTTAAACTGCTACATTGTACCCTCAACAAAATCTTGCTTTACTTTTTCTTTTTTATTATTTAGATTGTATTACAAAAACTTAACATTTCACATGATCTTCTTAACTTCATTAATCAAAATAACATTGATATCTTCTAATGACTATTTGCATGCATCATCCATTCTCTTCATGTAATGTAATGTGGCAAAATAACATTGATATCTTCTAATGACTATTTGCATGCATCATCCATTCTCTTCATGTAATGTAATGTGGCCCCAATTGAATTTCACTCCATTTAAAGCCTTGAGGAGAAAATGCCATTTTGGTTGAAAGCGAAAAGAGATTCATTAGCAAAAGGTTTGTTGCATGCTATACCTACCTTGAAGCCCTTGGAATCAAATAAACACACCCTTTTGTTGAATGTTAAGATATAAGAAATCATTTGTGAACTCCAAAAGATGTTCCTAGTTCATGTAATTTGGTTATGAATACTTTTCGGAAGGTGAATTGAGAAAAAGACGAGCACCCCCTAAAGATTGCACTCATTCATGCTATATCTATCTTGAATAACCTAGAAATCAAATAAACACACCCTTCTGTCAAATGCTATATCCAATATTTAAAAGATATAAGAAATCACTATCCTTCAATTTTTGTTAAATACATATCTACTAAAGAGAAACTAGATTTTTGTCCAACAACTCAATGAGTTTATTTATGTTTGTGAACTCCAAAAGATGCTCGTAGTTTAGGCAAATTTTTTATGAGTACTTTTTGAAAGGTAAATTTAGAAAAAGATGAGCACTACCCAAATATTTCACTCATTCATGGCTTCTTTTTTCTAGTTGTGGGATTTCTACAAAGAAATCGCCATTATTAGTTAACTTGCCCAATATAAGGAAAAAACAATTCTTGATTATTTATGTCATGAGGTTCGAAGCTGAGTTTATATTATGAGCATTCCCCAAAGATTGCCCTTATTCATGGCTCCATATTTCTAGTTTCAGGATTTCTATAAGGAAATAACCATTTTGTTAGTTAATTTACAAAAAAAATGGAAAATTTTTTTGGAATATATATGTCACGTTGTTCAAGTTTAAGTTTAATTTATGGATGCATGGTTTCTCATATTGAGATTTAACCTACTACATTAAGACTAAATTAGATTATTACTCACATTCTCATAAGAGATAGAAGACAGACCCCTAATAATATAGTTATAAGTCACATTTCAAGGTCTTTAATATGAAAATTCTTGTTAACAACAATGTATGGACCCAATAGTAGAAAATATATGAATAAGGCTATTTTGTCGTTACCTTCATGAAATAATAGGGGCTTTATGTCCAATCAAAAATGTAAATGTCTCACAAACTTTTAGAAAATGGTATTAAAGAATATAAGAGTTTGATATGTTATTTTGTTATGTGGTAAAGAGTTATAACTTAGGCATAATGAACATCAAAGGTTTATCTCGCCACTACAAGTGTTTTGAGCATGTATGTCACTTTGATCACACTCATATGGCATTGGCTCTACCATGAACTTTAATCTAATTTATCTTCACTATTTTATATATAACTTTCAAATAATGTATTTTTGTACATTTTCTAACTTTTATGGATTTATTGTTATCACTCAAAATGATACATTTTATTTTAAATTGACCATCTTAGTTTCAATGGATTTAATGCATGAAATTGAAATTTTTAAATGTCATTGATTCCACCAATTTATATATTTTCTTTGACATGCATTCAAATTTTAAAAAGATGACCATGAATTTTGCTAAACTTTGCTTTTTCATATTTGATGTCGAAGATGGTGACTCTCTAAAGGATTGATGTCAATGAATAAAGGAAGCCAATAACGCCACTAGAATATATAAACATAAATTCTATTAGGAATTATCTAATTTCTTTGTCATCATATAGCTATACAAGAAGGAATGTATAGGGTGACCCCTTCTGGAAAATTATTATTAAGATATATATTTATTGTTAGGGTGCCTCTCCGCTTCTTGATATAGCATGTTATGATATATCAATGACAAATGGTAAACTAACATTTCATTTAAAAGGTAAAATTATTCTTTAAAGATAGGCTTACAACCTCAATTTGTGATATGGGTATTCCTGGGTTTATATTGGTATCGTCATTCAGTAAATGTATTCAGTAGCTTAAAAAATGAATATAATTGCAATTGTTATTCACAGTTAACAATATAGTTTTTATTTCATTTTTACTTCAAGTACAATGTAGAAAGATTACGGCAATGATTGTATATGGCTAGTCCGCGTTAGTTGAAAATATCATCACACTCAATTAAACGAAGTTATAGCATAAAGAATGCCAAAAATAACAACTAAAAATATTTATTTTTTAATTATCAATTATTAGTTTAATTTTATAAAAGGATAAACCATGTTCACCGCCTTATGAATATTGCAAAGACACCAAAATAATGTAGTGTAAAAAAAATAAGCAAATGGCAAGTGGTGTCCATAACAGAATGATTCAAGCACTTTCAAATAGGTTTATCTTCCTTGTATGAATCTCATTAGCCATGAAAAATTTAGCCTTTTTCTAAACTATGAAGTTTTGGCTTACATACCTTTTTTATAGTTTTAGAGCTAGAAGAAACAGATCTATCAGACAATAGATAAGCAAATGGCAAGTGGTGTCCATAACATAATGATTCAAGCACTTTCAAATAGGTTTATCTTCCTTGTATGAATCTCATTAGCCATGAAAAATTTAGCCTTTTTCTAAACTATGAAGTTTTGGCTTACATACCTTTTTTATAGTTTTAGAGCTAGAAGAAACAGATCTTTCAGACAATAGTATGTTTTCCCCAGCACTTGAAGATTTGAAGCAACTGACACATACATACGAAATACATCTCATGATTAAATTTCAATTTTTGGTTTGTAAACCAAGCTATTAAAAAAGAACAAACCTCAAAAATTTGAACAAGAACAACGGACCTGATTGAAAGCGGGCAAAAGATAGCATGCGCTTTTCTTCTTGTTGAAGATGTTTTGTATAATGGTGTCTGAGTCCTGAAAAACCATTGAAAGTGACTACTTTTAGCTTTTGGACTACAACAAAGGACAACCAATCCACAACAACATATAAGAGCTAAACTTTTTAGGATCTACTTGAAACGAAAAAAGATAGGTATTTAAAAAATATTCCCATTATAATGATATATTTTAAACTACATTACGAACAATGTTATAGAGAAAGTACCCTCTACATTCTAGCTGTGTGGTCAAAAAAGTATGTCTTGGTTCAGTTTTGTATGCCTGCAATGCAACATTTAGAGCCTGATTAGAATCATAAAGGAGGAAAACATTTTGACGATCTACACTAATGCAAAATATATTTAAGCACCTTTGATGGAGTTTTGATGTGACTGTGATAGAATTGTGATGATCTTGAGGAAGTGCAAGCAACATTTAAATCCCCAACCTTCCTGTAAAATGATAGAAATTTTATTTGCTAAAAATTGTTTTTGTCCTCTCCAAGTAGAATTAGAAACAACTGACATATGTGGTGATCCTAAAGCTTTTTTTCTTCTATCATTTGATCGTAAGCCGACCACCATGTGACTTTCAGTTGGTTTGTTTTCTTTTGACAAGGATTTGTGAATCTTAAATGCAGAAGATGATGATATCCGTTGTTCTTCCTGAACATCGTTTGATTTTATGATATTTGTTGCAGATATATTCTTATTTTGGTTCTCATTCTGGTGACTCAAACAAGAAACCACCTGCAAAAGCCACAAAAACCATAAAATAGAGAATATGATAATTGCCCAAAATGAGCAACAATGAATAACAGGAAAACAACCTTCATTGCTTTTTTGTCTTGCTTCATCCAATCATTATCATAGGCGATGGCCTTATTCTCGTTGTTTTCAACTCTATTTGATGGGTTAATTTGCAAAGAATGCTTTTCATGACATCCAATCCCCATTGTTGGACCACTGTTGTTATCATCAATCTTTTCCAACCTATGATTCTCACCAAATTTATATGAAGCTTTCGAACATCTCTGATTTTTTTGCTCTTCACCTTCAGCTTTCTTGCATGAAGATTCATGTAGTTCTGGTTCCACATTTTCAGTTTCAATGTATGAAAAACCAAGGTTTGTACTATCATTTATTGGCTTCAGCTGTGCAGCCAACTTTAGAGCAGCAGATTTTCTGTAGTGTGCTTCGAAGAGAGCTTTCTTTTGAGCAACTGATCCCGGAACCGAACAGTTCTTGGCCTCTTCCAAGTGTTTATTGTGATTAAAGGTTGACCATTTTTCCCAGTCCAAAGATTCTGAGAAGAACCTCCCAAAAGAAATTGATTCCCTCAATGTAGCAGCAAGGTCTACCTGTAAATTGAAAGTTTCTTAAACTATCCATCCATTAACCCAAATAAAGAGTTTGCCCGAATAGTTTTTTTTGAAAGTTCAAACACTTGTAACTAAACCGTTTTTATTCGAATCAGAGAGGAATTTAACAAATAGAAGAGAAAAATTAGACGACTAAGCAAACAAAAATACATTCTACAAGAGAAGAATCATAAGTTAGGCACCATGGATAAGGATAATGAATTGTCCCAATGTTTCCTTCAGATTAAGAGCTAACTGAAGCTTAACAGAAGTTTGAGCAATGAATCAACTACAAGCCACAAAATAGAAGGAAAAGCCATTGCAGAAGATGATGATAAAGGTAAAAAACCTTGCTGTTCCTCTTGTAGTCGTCCGAGGGCTGAGAGAAAGCTCCCAT
Source organism: Phalaenopsis hybrid cultivar (assembly GCA_002079205.1). NCBI lineage: Eukaryota > Viridiplantae > Streptophyta > Magnoliopsida > Asparagales > Orchidaceae > Phalaenopsis > Phalaenopsis hybrid cultivar. The sequence goes on along the minus strand of JXCR01137985.1, from coordinate 582,869 downwards.
CTCCATCCGGGGAAAGCTTTAACTTAGCTCAACGGCTACCAGTGTAAACCTGGATCCCCCCCTTTCCCTTCAACTTCAATTCAAAATCTCTAGTCCATTTTTGTTTAACCTTGTTTTCTCTTTAATCAAACGAGTACAGCTTGGTGAATGGGTCCCATATTCGCAACGTTCAAAATCCCAACGGATATTAATCAGTAACGCCGGAAGCATCAAGGACTGAGATCGTCCGTTATTAAAGTGAGTCCCAGTGGGCCAAAGCCTATAAATTCTAACTAAACGAGTAGACGGGTGGTCGATCAAAAACTTCGACAAATGAAAAAATTAATTTTTTTAAAATTAAATATTTAATTTGTCTCATAATATAGCCCAAATATATTTAATTCATAAATATTATGGCTATAAAAAAAAATTTTAGTTAAATCAATGCTGAGTTCCAGCAAACTACAGTGTTTGTATTTGATTGATTGGTTAAAGTGAGCAAGCAATATGAGCTCAATTTTTAAATTAATTTTATAAGAACAAATATTTGTTCATAACTTACTAATATATATATATATTTGGCAATGATGGGAATGCTACTGTTGTTGAGCAGCCTCAATCTATAGATGACGAGCAGGGCATTAATGCTGATTTGCAAAATACAATGCTGAACAATCCTTTGTTTGATGATAAAAATAATATTGTTCCTGCCAATTTAAATGTTACTAATGGGGGGGGGGATGTTATACCTGACAACAAAAGGGATAATCTAAATACTAATGGGGGTGTTTTACCTGACCATGGGGATGTTATGCACCCTACCATTGAAAATTTTATCCCAGATTCTCTTTTTCATGTTTCAGATATATCTCAATTAAATTATAATGTTGTAAAGCTCCCTACTTCGACTAAGATTGGAGCAGGGCCTTCGGGTTGGAGGTTGGCCCCATCCTCAACAACAAAAGGGGAGGTAGGAGAGGTACAGCCTTCGGCTAGGCATGTGCTACAGGAGAAGGGAAGGTTTGTGGCTGGTAATGTTTTACATAATCATGATGAGGAAGCAACCAAAGCATTAGAAAATGAGTGGCAAATCCAAAAAGCTCATAAAAGGAAGAACAAAAGGAATAATGAGATGCTTAGTCTAAATGTTGCAAACATTCTACCTTAGGGAAATTATTATTCTGATTGAGAACAAGTTAGAAGGCATAGTGTTTACTCTAGCACGCCTCCTAGATCTACTAGGAGGGCAGGCTTAAGACATCATGTTTAATATTCTTATTTGGAATATTAAGAGAATCTCTAACCCTGCTTCACTTAATAGATTGAAGTGTTTGAGCAGGGTTCATAAAATTTACATTTTGCGATTTTAGAGCCTTTGGTTTCTGTGCATTTATGTGCCCCTAGTGTGTGTTTTTTTCTGCGTGTTTTATGTCAATTTAATTCCGCTGAGACGGCATCAAAAACTAGACCCGACCTGAAGTTACGCAGTAATTTAACTTTAAAAAATGTGGCAAAAAACTTGACCCAATTTATATTAAGTATTTAATGTGTAAAATTTAAATGTTATATAAAATATATAAGTTAGTTCACACACTATGGGTTCTACGCAAGTGCACACATCGCTTCAAGTAATATAGAGTTTTCCTTAAAAACCCCTGTATCGATCCCACAAAAAAGCGAGGTAAGAGGTCCTTGGTCAAATTCTAGTCTACTACTATTAGTCTTTAGTTTGGAATGTCGATTAAAAGGGTGTTTTATCTAGCAACTACTCCTAAATGCAAATGTTAAACGTAAGGATTAAGTTTAAAACAACTAAAAACTATTCCTAAATGAAAAAATTAATTTTAAAGATAACCTTTTTTGGATGAATTGGTTTGAAGAATTTTGAGATGTTAAAAACGGCTATTCTTATGTAGTGAATTGGATAACACAAAGGAATGAGATACATTTAATATTGTATGTGCCAAATAGGAGTAATTTTAATTCTCCACCCTCAATCAAGTGTTTTAGAGAATCGTTGGCTAATATTAGGTTTAGTCTCTAAATCTATGGTTAGGATAGGAGGATATTGGCTCTCACTCCAGAGCTCCCACTTCCCTTCCTCTGAAGGCTAACTCTCGTTTTAGTTCTTAAAAACTAACACCAAATTGGGGATTTTGGTCTGTCACTTTAGAATCTCCAATTATTCGCCCAGTAATATATATATATATATATATATATATATATATCCCTATTTATTTGCACTCAACTCCCATGAACTTCACCATCCATGGAATTTGAATGTGGTTCCACTTTGTTGAGAATTACACCGTGCTCTCGGGTCTTAATGCAATTACAATGAATTTTAACACTACAACGAACCCGTATTGTAATGTAAAGGAAGTGTAATTAAAAACCATCACATTTATAATCAAAACATCTTCTAGAATGCATCCCAATATATTTAACATAAATCCTACTCATTACAAAAGAAAAGTAAAAGGAAAACAATGACATAATCTTCTCATGCCACTATTTCCTAATAAAAAGAAAGTAAGAAAGATACATCACAAAAGCACAAAGAAAACACAACAGAAAACTTCTTTTCATCAAAGCAATCTACTAGATAAGTGTTTATAAAATCATAAGATAATGAAAAACACAATACTTAGTTTTTCCCCTTGAAAGAAAGATAAAAATCTCTCCCACAAAGTCTCTCTCTGATCCATGCAATGCTAATACATCTCCTTACAGATTCTCTCAAAATACCCTCTTCAATATCTCCAAAAAGGTAGAAATCTACATTCCTACTTCTATTCTAAGATCTATAAATATTTTCCACATTTTTTTACTCTCACACACCCTTTTCTGACATAAAATTACTCTATTATAGTGTAGGGACGAATTTCCCAAGACATACCTCAAGCAACCTTCCAAAAATCGTTCAAATACATTGAATCTAGGCCATAACGACCCAAAATCACATCCAACCTATCTCGTGCGCCATCGGTGCCGTTCTGGGCGCCGTCAGCGCCATTTTGGGTGCCATCTGCTCCATATTTTTTTCATTCTCTAGATTCGAGCGTCGTCGGCACTAGTTTGGGCACCTTCAAAAATGGTCTACAATAGCTCCACAGTTTCGCTCTATTTTGCCCAGTTTTAGTTGCATTTCGTTCCTAACAGATAGAACTACAAAATAAGCATGAAAATAATATTTCTTTAGTGTAATTTCATTCAAAAATGTGTGAGAAGTGTAAATGAGATTATGCATAGAAAGACATATCGAAATGTGTAAGACTAGAATTTTCTTTTTTGCTCATTTTAGCTCCAAATTACAACGTTTTTGCTTATTTTTCACCAAAGTCCACTTTTTGTACCTGAATTAAAAAAAAATGAAAAATACCTTCCTTTAAAGTGCAGTATAACAAAAAAAGATGTGAGAAGGATTCCTCCTATTGGCAGAAAAGATAACTCTATGAGGGGCCTTTTAACCCCTTAAGTTTGAGGATGTCATCAGTAGGGATGACTTTGTGGAAACATCTCCAAGCAAACAAGGACATTTAAGAGCTAAGAAATTTCACCCACATAGCTTTGGCCCAATCTTGTGAAGGCCATTTATATAAAGTGTAGTAGGCATATTTAGTAAAAGAGATGTGATGAGGAATCTTGGTAACAATTCATTCTGGAATTTGGGGGGTTATAGGTACCTGGGTGATTTGATGCACTTGTTCAACATCCACCATAGTAGCCAACAAGCCTTTATTCCATTGCTGACCTAACCAACGTTTCTGAATTGGAAGGCTGAAGGAGGGGTCTGGAGTTGTAGAAGAGTACAGCTTGCCATCAAGTAACCAATTATCAAGCCAGAAATCAGCCTTGCCTTCTCCAATTTCCAAAATGAATAAATCTTCAGCAACAGTTCTAACTTTAAGGAGTTCAATCCATATTCTTGAGTCCCCAAGTTTCTTGTGAGTGGTTACAAGATGGGAGTGTTTACAGTACTTCAACTTCATGAATTTGGCCCACAAAGAGGTTTGATCTCTGAACTTGATCCATAGCTTGCAATAGAAAATGTGATGTAACTGCTGGAAGGATTTAATGCCCTGTCATCCAACAGAGAGAGGTAAACATAATTTTTCCCATCTTAACCAATGGTACTATTTGTGATTCCCCTCCCACAAAAATTTATTTAGCATAACCTATAAAGTCCTTTGAGTGCTCTTTTTCATTTTCAACATCTTCATTATATACATGGGAAAAGAAGATAAGATGCTTTTAACCAGAGTAAGTCTTCCACCTTGTGAAAGATAAGTATTGGTCCAGCAGGAGATTTGTTTGGAGACTTTGGATACAACTTCATCAAATTGGGTCTGCCTTCCCCCCCCCCTGACTAATTGAACCCCAAGATATGGAAGGAGAACTCTTATATATATATTCTTAAAGGAGCTAAAGTCGCTCCAAATGTATTAAACCAAAAAATAACTTAACAAAACTTGGAAGGAGATCCTCCCAAAATGAACCCTAACTAACCAAGAAGTCTAATATAGGGAGGGCCAAGAGGTCTCCTTTCAAAAGAAAAGCTAAAAGAGGAGAAAAATTTTTACTGATCTGAATTTGCTTAGAGTGGAGCCCAAATCTTGCTAGCTAATTTGTCGGCCTATTGCACTCCCTAGAAATATGAGAATAAAGTAACCTGAGTCCCATGCTCAGTCTTTTAATGTTATTAATCCAATAAATAAGATTCCAAGGGCATGTCATCCTCCCATTTAAAATGCTGATTAGAATTAAGGAATCAGATTCTACAAGAACTAGATCAAAGATACACCTCTTTGCAATGAAAATGGCCTAGAAGATTGCTTGAGTTTCAGCCACCAGAGGATCTTCAACCCAGGCAGGAGAGTGAAAATAAAGCAGGCAGTTACCCTTATGGTCTCTGAATACACCTCCCATCCCAGCATGAGGGGCTAAAAAAATTCCATCAGTATTCACTTTAATCCAACCAGCAGGAAGAGGCTTCCAAAAGATAAGACTAAAAGAGGGAGTCCTTGGATTACTTTGAACTGGTTGGCATAGAATGTTGAGAAATTTCTTATACCTGGAGAGTTTTTGCAAGTAAAATAAGTAATTATTAGCAATTGCAGTAGCTTCCAATCTTGAATCCTCAAACATGATGTTATTTCTTGTCATCCAAACAATCCAGACAACAATGCAAGGCACAGAAAATAAGGATTGATCTAGCCAATCCTTCCAGCACTGAAAAAAATTAAGCTAGGACAACTATAAAGTCTGAATCTTTAGTCTAGACATTATACAACTACAAAATTTCTAGATAAAAGCACAGCTATAGAAGATGTGTTGAATTGACTCCTCATCAGATCTATAGGGAACACACCTAGAAGGTTCTCTTAGTCCCTTCAATTTCAATATGTCATCTGTTGGTAGCAGCTTGTAGAAGAGTCTCCAGTAGAAAAAGACATAGAAGGTGACAGGAATGCACTCCAAATCATAGATCCCCATTGGACATCCTACTGGGAGAAACAGATTTTGGAAATAGCAGCTAACAGGGTATGAGACAAGCTCTTTTAACCACAACTCTAACTTTCTTAGAAGAATCTATAGATATCCTCATAACTTTACTGATTTGAGAGGTGTCTAGAATATTCTAAAGTGCTTACAAGTTTCAACTATCATTAGTCCAAATATTAGCCATTTGAAGTGAGACATCAACAAGCTGAGGGGAGCAAGGGACCATCTTGCCCTCCACAGTCTAGTTGTCAAGCAAGAAATTTAACTTGCCATCCCTCAGTTCCCATATGAAAATATTTCAGCCTTAGACCTGACTTTCATCATATTAATCCAAGTTCTAGAATCACATATTTTCTTTGACACCAAAGTGGAATGAAGATCCTTGTAGTATTTACCTTTCAAAAATTTGGCCCATAAAGAAGATTATACTCTGAACATAATCCACAGTTTACTGAAATTGGTTTGGGTCATCTGCTGAAAACTCTTGAAGCCCAAACCACCAGTTCTGGTAGCTTTGCATACCTTTTGCCATCTCACCCAGTGCACTTAATTCCTTTGATCAGCCTAAAAAATTCTATTAAAGGTCCTTTCAAATGTGTTCTGGATAGATTTCTTCATCACAACTACTTGGGATAAATATGAAGGGTGAGTTGCCAAAACACTTCTAAGAAGAGTAATTGTGCCTCCATTAGATAGAAAAGAAGCTGACCAACAATTTAGTTTATCTTGTATCTTCACTATAATCTCATCAAATTGAATTTCCCTTGTCCTCCCTTTTAGCAGATAAGCTCCCAAGCACTTTAAAGGAAGAGAACTAGTGCATAATCCAGTGAAGTCAATGATCCAGTGTTTGATTTCAGGTTTAATTCTTTTGCTGAAGATAACCATACATTTTTGGGAATTGAATTATATTCCATAACTTGATTGAAACTTATCAAAACGTTGGAAAATCAGTCTAACATCTAGCTTAGTAGCTTTAGCAAATAAAATGACATCATCAGAAAATGCTAGAAGGTTAACAACAATATTGGATTTATGATTATATAAGGTATGGGGAGAGTTGACAATGACCTGATTTAGAATCCTAGAGAAGTAATCAAAAGCAAGAATAAAAATGGTTGGTCGCCTTGCTTGATTCCTCTAGAAGCATTAAAGAAGCCATGTGATATACCATTAATGAAAACTAAGTGATAATGTCGGCGCTATTTTGGTTGGAGGAGTTGCCCGTAAGAAGCTGTCGGTCACCAGAATCAAAATTTTGTCGCCCGCTTTGGAAGGGCATTTTAATTTACATATATATTTAGTTTTAGAAAAATATGAAATCAAACTGACACCATATTTTTCAATTGAAAGAGCACTGTACCTCAAATCCTGTATCTATCCCGAAGGATAAACACAAGACTTGAGGAAGAGGCTCGATCAAATAAACTAAAGAATATATGATATATGTTTGGTCTGCAAAACCGTTTTATTTGCCGACAAGTTCCTTTATTTAATATAAGGAATTAAATAGAGTTTATATTAAGCTGAGTTCCAGAAAACTTCCTATAAGGGCAAGCCCATATAGTTAATTACATCTTAAATGACCAAAGTCACCTAAGAAATATAAGGGAAAGCCCCTATAGTTAATTACATCCTAAATGACCAAAGTCACTTAAGAAGACTCGAAGGGCAAGCCCCTATAGTTAATTACATCTTAAATGACCAAAGTCACTTAAGAAGACTCTCATAAAAAAATTAGGAAATATTATCTTCAAGGAATTTCAAAGGGTAGGACATTTCAATGAGATCGGACGTAGATGTGTGAAAGGGGATTAGTCCAAATTTGGAACATTTTGTTATAGAGTCCAAAGGAGGAAGAACTAGGGGATGTCATGGATCCAGAGGGAAACCTCGGTGACTTCCCAAGCTATCCTAATGTTTTTCTTTAGTTTTGAGTAGAAATATTTAGGCGTTTCATCCTGCCAATTTTATTAGTCAGGGCATACATTCGTGTGAAAAGATCACACAAATAGCTTGGAAGATGTGAGGATTTAGGTCGTGACGGACGACAACCTCGGAATCTTAAAATGAGTTAGGGATTATATTGTATAGCAGGGTTGTACAAAGGCCTAAAGATAAGGTGAAGATTTACGTTGCATAAACAAACAACCTCTAAGTCCTATGGATTTTTTGTTTAAGTCTAAGGAAAGAAGATTGATTTAGCTGGGGAAGACAGGTTTTGCTGTTGAAGATGGTCGTGCTGCCCATTATGCTAGCTTCAAGCTCCTTACCGCGATGAGTTTGAGTTTTCTAGTGTGTCAAGTTATGATGTTAAATCAGGTGGCCCTATGGTTAAATTTCTTTAAATTTTATGGGGGAATGTTAAAGTTTATTAAAGCGACACCGGTTAGGATCCTACGGTTCCCTCATTCCGGCACCACTATTTTTCGGATTCACTTAGTCCAAATGAATTTACTAAACTCAACTTAATGAGTTCCATAATTTCATTTAGACCTTGGGAAGCCTCGTTACACTTAGTCCAAATGAATTTACTAAACTCAACTTAATGAGTTCCATAATTTCATTTAGACCGCACCTCGTTACTAAACTCAACTTAATGAGTTCCATAATTTCATTTAGACCGTGGGAAACTTCATTAGCAATGTAAGGTTACCTCCTGAATTCCATAATTTCATTTAGACCGTGGGTCCAAATGAATTTACTAAACTCAACTTAATGAGTTTCATAATTTCATTTAGACCGTGAGTTAGTCCAAATGAACTTACTAAACTCAACTTAATGAGTTCTATAATTTCATTTATACCGTGGAAAAACCCAAATGAACTTACTAAACTCAACTTAATGAGTTTCATAATTTCATTTAGACCGTGGGAAAGTCCAAATGAATTTACTAAACTCAACTTAATGAGTTCCATAATTTCATTTAGACCGTGGGAATAAATGAATTTACTAAACTCAACTTAATGAGTTCCATAATTTCATTTAGACCGTGGGAAGCCTCCGGTCAAGATCCCTCGGTTCCGTCGTCCCGGTATCACTATTTTCTATTGGAATCACTTAGTCCAAACATTTACTAAACTCAACTTAATGAGTTCCATAATTTCATTTAGGCCGTGGGAAGCCTCATTAGACTACTAAACTCAACTTAATGAGTTCCATAATTTCATTTAGACTGTGGGAAGCCTCGTTAGCAATCACTAAACTCAACTTAATGAGTTCCATAATTTCATTTAAACCGTGGGAAGCCTCGTTAGCAACTGCTACGATTCCCTCGTTCCGGCACCACAATTTTCTGATTAGAGCGACATCGGTTAGGATCCTATGGTTCCCTCGTTCCGGCACCACTATTTTCTATCGCGGTTAGGATCCTACGGTTCCCTTATTCTAGCACCACTATTTTCTATTGGATTCACTTAGTCCAAATGAACTTACGAACTCAACTTAATGAGTTCCATAATTTCATTTAGACCGTGGGAAGCCTCATTAGCAACCGTAATCCCTCATTCCGGTTGGTTAGGATCCTACGGTTCCCTCATTCCGGCATCACTATTTTCTATTTGATTCACTTAGTCAGGTTAGGATCCTACGGTTCCCTCGTTCCGGCATCACTATTTTCTATTGGATTCGCTTAGTCCGACGGTTCCCTTGTTCCGGCATCACTATTTTTTATTGGATTCACTTAGTCCAAATGAACTTATGAAACCGTCGTCCCGGCACCACTATTTTCTATTGGAATCACTTAGTCCAAATGAATTTACTAAACTCTCGTCCCGGCATCACTATTTTCTATTGGAATCACTTAGTCCAAATGAATTTACTAAACTCATATTAATGAGTTCCATAATTTCATTTAAACCGTGGGAAGCCTCGTTAGCAACCGTAGGTTACCTTCATGAATTCCATAATTTCATTTAGACCGTGGGTCCAAATGAATTTACTAAACTCAACTTAATGAGTTTCATAATTTCATTTAGACCGTGAGTTAGTCCAAATGAACTTACTAAACTCAACTTAATGAGTTCTATAATTTCATTTATACCGTGGAAAAACCCAAATGAACTTACTAAACTCAACTTAATGAGTTTCATAATTTCATTTAGACCGTGGGAAAGTCCAAATGAATTTACTAAACTCAACTTAATGAGTTCCATAATTTCATTTAGACCGTGGGAATAAATGAATTTACTAAACTCAACTTAATGAGTTCCATAATTTCATTTAGACCGTGGGAAGCCTCCGGTCAAGATCCCTCGGTTCCGTCGTCCCGGTATCACTATTTTCTATTGGAATCACTTAGTCCAAACATTTACTAAACTCAACTTAATGAGTTCCATAATTTCATTTAGGCCGTGGGAAGCCTCATTAGACTTACTAAACTCAACTTAATGAGTTCCATAATTTCATTTAGACCGTGGGAAGCCTCGTTAGACTTACTAAACTCAACTTAATGAGTTCCATAATTTCATTTAGACCGTGGGAAGCCTCGTTAGTACTAAACTCAACTTAATGAGTTCCATAATTTCATTTAGACTGTGGGAAGCCTCGTTAGCAATCACTAAACTCAACTTAATGAGTTCCATAATTTCATTTAGACCGTGGGAAGCCTCGTTAGCAATTGTAGGTTACCTCCTCCGAGGAATTCCCTATCATCCAATAAAGATATCTTAATTTAGTTGAAGTTGTAGTTTTATGTGTTGTTTATGATTAAATTTTGAGTTATTTTATGTTTTGAATGTTGTGGCGGTGAATTTTATCTTGGTTGATTTTAGTTTTAGTTTTGATTTTTGTTTTATGGCTATCCTAATAATTTTATTTTTCATACAGGGTGGCATTGTTGTTAGCATGCAAATTTGCAGGTATAAAATTATAGTATGAAGGTACAAGAAAGACGACGATGACAACTGTAAAAGCGTACCTGACGAGTCTTCTTGTTTCACCACCTAAAACACAAAAGGCATGTTAAGACAGTTTATATGAAGCAGAGAAGTAAAATTTTGAGGACCTATCTAACCCTAGGTCATATCTTGGTGGTCCTTAAGAGTTTAATTAAGGATAATTTTGTCAAGCAAAACATATTAAGTTTAGTAGATCTCCGAGGTATCCAACATGTTTAATTAAGGATGATGTTGCCAAGAAAAATATATTAAGTTTAGTAGATCTCCGAGGTATCTAACAGATCTAGAGAAAGAAGTAGGTCTGTGCTACTCTCTCGCTGTCTGGTAAAAAATCCCGAGTTCTTTTAAACTTATTATGTTGCTTAATAATTCATCCTGTAAATATCCTTAGTGCTCAGTGAGCATTGATGTCTCAATTATCCCTAAGAGTAGGTTAATTATCATATATAATTTAATTTTGAAGATTATGTGGGTGAAGACCCTTAAAGAGGCAAGTTAGTGTTATTGGAACACGTAGCCAAATTTTTGTCCTAATTAGGCATGTAGTGTTTGAATGACGTCTTAATTTTAATTGATATTTACTTTTCTAATCCTTTTTTAAATGAAACTCGATTTAGCCTAAGTCACTACTAAGCCCTTAAGACCTGGGTGAGTGTCTTAATTAGTTTTGAAAAGGTTAAGCTTTAGGTGGTCATGATTCATGAGTTGAATTTCATTTGAAAGTCAAAATAGGGGTATTAAATTGATTAATTATTGACTTCAAAAGTCATACCCCTAAGACCAACTTCCAAATTTTAATAATTTAGAAATCTATTAACTTATCTTTTCAATTAAGAAAGTGAGGTTGGTTTCTATCAATTAACCCCTTATGTTTCAAACATCAAATTAAGATCAGAGGTTGCCCATTTTCCCCTTGAATTAAGCCTAAATGTTAATTAAGGCTAAATTTCCAAAATTACACATTTTCCCCTAAAGCTCCAACACTTCATAGTTTGTCAAATTCAATTCAAATGACTTTAAAATTTTTATCCTACCTCATTTATAAGCAATTTAAGACATCAGAGGAGAAAATGTGATTTTTCAAAATTTAATTTAATTTACATATTTATTTTAATGCAAAAATAAGAGGAGAAAATGTGATTTTTGAAAATTTAATTTAATTTATATAATTATTTTCATGCAAAAAATAGGATTTTTCAAAAAAAATTCCTAACTTGACCAAGATATAACCTAATTTCTTGAAATTTTTACTGGAGGCAGACTTAGATCAAAAAAGCTTTTGGACTGAATTTTATGATTTTTTGAATTTTATTTGAATTTTAAGAATTATTTTAATTTCTAGGGTATTTATTAAATATAAAATATTTTAAATAGGAAGAATTAAGTTTTATATTTTTAAAAAATCTTCCTAAAGTCAGAGAACCCAGAAGAGAAAGTGTTATATTTATTTAAGTTTCATTTGATTTATTGAAATCATTCTTAGTGAAAACCCATTTTTATCCTTTAAAATTATTTTTAAGCTTTGAAATTCAGTATCTTTATTTAGAAAATTAGGAAAAATAATCTAACTGTTCCTAAGTGCTTAGGAAGCAATTTAGAATATCTTTCATGAATTTTTATTATTTTTGTGATTTTTATGAATTTTTAATTATTTAAATATTTAAAATAGGTTAAAAATCAAGTTTTCATTTTAAACTCCGTTTTATTTTTAGAAAATACCCCTGATCACAGAGAACTCAAAAAACTCCATTTTATAATTTTTTAAGTTATATTTTAATTATTAAAAATCATTTTAGTACCAAAAATGTTATTTATCTTTAAAAATCAACTTAAGTTACCAAATGAACTCAAAATGCTTTGAAATTTTTATGATGAGTTCTATGGATCCTAAAAATAAGTGGAGATTAAAAATAAAGTCATTTTGTTGTTTGTGTTTTTCAAAATTAATTATTTTAGTAATTTAGGGTTTTTGAAGATTAGGTGTATTTTGAATGACTTGGCTCATGAGAAATTTTTCTAAAGGCTCTTTGGTCATCATAAACCTTCCAAAACTTTCTTGAATTTTTGTAACAACATGCTAATTTCCATGATTATTTTAGGAAAATAATGCACATAGACTTGAAAAATATGATTATCTGTCTAGGGACCTCCTCTAGCTTTGGAAAATTCAAGGAATATTCCCTAAGACAGAGGCAACAACATGCTAAAATTTTAAGCCATGGTGAGATTACTACATGCATGGAGAATCCAAACATCCAAATTAGTGTTTAATTAATTAAAAATAAAATATGCATCAAATGGACTCTAAATTATATCCACATTATTCTCCTCTGTTCACTGAGCAAGAGGGTATTTTTATTTTATTTTTATGATTTTTCTACACCAAGATATCAATTTTTAAAGCTTGGGATCATTTTCTGATTTTTCTTAAATCCCTATTTATCTATTTAAATGTGCGGCGCCACATCAACCTACGATAGCTCCGAAGCTCCACGTGATGCGCTCCCATTTGATGTTGTCGTCCACCTCGGCACTGACTCGGCCCGCAGTTCATGTAAGGAAGTGCTGTCTGGCTTGATCTTCTCCCTCTATCCGATACACGTGCGATTGGACGGCTCCCCGTCATCATCCCGATATAGTGATCCCGTGACCGTCTGCACTAAAACCCTAAGATCTTAGCCTAGACTCAACCAAATCATCTCGGGTTTGATCCTATGGACTCGTCTAAGTGAGATGAACATATATATATGGTGATCATCCAATTAAATTAAGCCTAATTAAATGGAGAATTAAAATAGGCTCGGGAGGGGGAGAAGTTTTATACCTTGGCTCTGAGAAGTGAAGCTTCAATCAGAGGTTCTTGACACGTTTGTTGGGGTCCAAGGAGGCTAGGGATTGAGCCTCTGGTCTTGGTGAAATTCCTAGACCCAAATTAGTCCAAGGCCAATTTCAGGTGTTGGTCTAGAGCTATGCTAGGGGCTCTGTGGAAGGGGGATTTGATAGAGCTTTGGCTTCTCTCAATGTGGTGAAATTGTGGGTGAGTTTAATTTGAGTTTGGGGGAGTTTAGAGGTGTGGATAGCTTTGTCCTGTGTCTGGCAATGTTTTGAGCTAAAAAATTGGGCTCGGGCAAGGGGATTCAGGGCAATGTGGTGGTTGGGTTGCACTGAGGAGGTCTCAAAGAGGCTTTGGGATCAATTTGGGGAAGTCTCTTAGAGGAATTTTTAGCTCTCCCTCCATGGTCGTGGAGGGGAGCATTTTATAAAAATGACCTTAGGCTTGCTGCCATGGGTAATTGAGCGGTCAAATGTGCTGCCTAGGTGGAGGGCAGAGAGGCTCTAAGCTTAAATTTGGATGAGGTGGCCTTTATGTTTGAATTGGGTTTAATCCCATGGGGGTGGCTCTTAGTTTGGCCATTTTTCGTCCACTAGGTCGGCCGACCGGCCAGGGGAGGTGGCTAGGGAGGTCAGGTGAGCCAGGGGAATATGTCACAGCAACTTAATGTGTTTAGGCTTTGTTTTGGCAAAAATATCCTAAGATTAAGCAAATATGGCATGCAATCCTTTAATTTAGGAAACCTTTGGTCCATGGCTTAGTTTAGGTGGTTTTAGGAGGTTTAGGCTAGTCACTAGGGTCCAACTAATGGTTGTGGAGTTATTAATTTGGTGACTTTGGGGTAGTTAGGCCATCTTTAATGCATGGGTTCAATGTGGGTTCAAGTGATCAAATCTTGGGTTTGGGCTAGGTTAGCCATGTCAATTAACCCAATTTATTGATCAACACTGTGTATATGATCGTTATGAAGATTTTTGGTGAAGGTTTTAAGTGATTTTGAGTTCAATTGGTGAGTCAATTTGAGGGATTTTTGAAATTTGGTCAATTTGGGCATGTTAGGCTAGACATGGGTCTAGGTTGGGTTGGCCTTGGGCTAAGTAAAAGTTAAATGGTTCAAATGATCTAGAGAGATGTTGTGAAGATTTTTCATGAAGGGATATAGTGGAAATTTTTGGGTTAAGGCCATCAATTTGGTGAGATTTTGAGACATGACAAATTTGGGGCAAATTTGGGGTTTTTTGGACTTAGGTTGAAATCCAATGAAATTGAGGCCTCACCAAGGCCAATTGAAGGTCAAGTTTGATGTATGGGGATGTTATGAAGGTTTTTCAACATGAATTGTGGCAAAGGGAGTAGGCCATGGGTTCAATTTGTTGGAACCAAGTCATGGGGCCAAAATTGGGGTTTTTGATCTAACTCAAAATTGGGTTAAAATGATGGACTAATTAAGCTTATATTTGCTCTAGATTGGTCACATAAAGAGTGGATTTGAGTTTAGAATTGAAATTGGGGTAAATTGAGACCAATTTGATAAACATTTGGAGTGATTTGGGGAAAATATGGGGTTTTAAAGGGTAATTTGGGGGTTTTGGTCAAAGATGGTCAAATTGACCAAAATGGGTCATGTGATAGTTGAAAAAAATGAAAGGGTTTGGGAATTTTTGGAATTTGGGGTAAGGAGGGGTATTTTGGTAATTTGGCCAATTTTGGTGATTTTGGGTGTTTTCAAGGTGTTTGAAATGATTTTTTGAACCAAGTTGGGTTTTTTGGGTAAATTTGGGAATTTTGGCCAAATTTGGGGTCTTAAGGGTATCTAGGTAATTTGGGGGAGTTTAGGGGCAAAAGGCTAGATTGGGTATCTTGGTAGAGTTGGAGTACCAACCACCATAAATAAGCCATGGACCAATGGAAATCCCATTTTGGGTGCTCTATGTAGTGATCTTAGCCAAATCCTAGCCTAGAGCTACTGGGTTTAGGGGAACCACCTACATGAGTCTCCCAAAAGTATCAAGGGATCAAAGCCTAGAAGTTTAAGTTTAGGATAGTGAGTTATTGTGAGTGCAAGTATGTACATTAAGCCCTAGACCAAAACACAGGGTCAACCCTAAGGCCCAACAGTCCTAAGGGTGACTCATCTTGAGTTCCCCCATAATGACCCCACCTACTAAGTGCTAAAGGTGAGGACCAATATGCGGAACTTCAAGTTGAGTAGAGAAGAGTTTGAAATCTCTAATGGTGAAGGTTCCATGTCTAGTTTTCTAATAATAGTCAATAGGAAAGCCCTATGGCTAGACCTTTTTGCTCAAGTAAAAAAGGGCTCTAATTGAATCCTAGATATCGATCCCACAGGGAAGTTGAAAAAAACTATAAGTAAATTTTTAAAATTTACTTATACTTTAAAAATACAAAAATGAAAGTAAAGTGTGAAGTTTGAATATTAACTACTAAAGTGAATGCTATATAAAATGCAGTTGAAAGACAAAGTTAACTAATTAAAAACTAAACTTTTGAAAGTAAAATTAGGAAAACTAAACAAAGTTTTTATTGACAGAAGATTCAAATTTAAGAAAGCATCATTCCCCTTTACAATGAGTATATAGATTGTGAAGAAATTAAAATCATTTGAAAATATATATAAACTATTTTGTGCCAAATAGGAGCAATCTTATTCTTTACCCTCTTCCAAGTGCTGTAAAGAACATTGACTAATCCAGAGTTTGGTCCCTAATTCCATGGTTAGGCTGGGAGGATACCTGCTGCCACTCCAGGGCTCCCACTACTCCCTCCTCTGAGGGCTAAAAATCTCGCATTACTTTCCAATCAACTGGACCAAATTGGGCATTTTAATCTGTCATTTTAAATCTCCAATTTGGCATCCAACAAATTTTATTTATCTATTTATTTGCACTCAATTCCATGGATGACATACTCTCCCATGAAATCAAATGTAATTCTCCCCATGTTATAGAAATCATAGCCCTTTTCAGAAGACATGTTTCTCAACATGTTTTAACATTTCAATTGGTCAGATCAAAAAGTAAATGAAGATCAAATCATCATAAATTATTGATATTTAAAACCATATAAAATAAAATCAACTTTCGCAAAACCATATCTCAAAGTAGGGAGAAGGATAAAGAAAGACTACTCAGAATTCATGAGAAGGATACAACATAACACAAATCTCATATATAAAAATAAGTTTACAAAATAATAGAAATAAAAGAGACAACACATCTCACAATCCTTCCCAAGAAAATCCCTAGAAGTTCTCTCCAAGTCTTTCTCTCTTTATAAGCACACAATTCTCTCTTAGAAGTGTAATGAAGAAGAAATCTCTCACCTTCCCTCTCCTCTTACAATCATTGAAGAAAAATTCTCTCTTAGAAGTGTAATGAAGAAGAAATCTCTCACCTTCACTCTCCTCTTACAACCCTAGAAAAATCTACTCTTCTTCTCTCCTTGCCTTTCACGCCACCCACACTTTCTTGTCCTTTTCACCCCCCCTCAAACTCCTTGAAATCCTACTCTTTTAATTTGGGATGCCTCTTTTCAAAAGGAATTCAAAATTCCCTCTAAAAGTCAACTTTTTTGAATTCAAAAGATGTGTCATTTGATCCAAGAGGCATATCCCTTCATAAAAGTACCTTCCAAAGTGTCTAAATGCATTGAATTACTCCAACAAGTGTGTACAACAAATGTCCCTTTGAAAATTTATGCAAAATTCATCTCAAACCACCTTAATCCACAAAAAGTAGTCTTTGGCGCATCACGCGCCAAGCCCAGAATTCCAAAATTTGCTGTTTTGGCTCCAAATTTTGTTCTTTTGCCATTTTGCTCCAAATACTTAAAAATGATACACTTGCAACCAAAACATGAAAATACCCTTCTTTAAAGTGCAATATCACAAATAAAATAAGCATAAAATTTGAAATTAAAACAGTTTATTATTTTGGTGTATCAAAATCCCTCAAACTTAAATGTTACTTGTGCTCAACTGATACTTTATTACATAAAAGCTTATGACTTAGGATAGAGATTAACTTAAAACATCTATACTTTAGTTTAATTAATAGAAAAACAAAATTTAAGAAAAATCTTTAATAACTTAGATTAAACTCTAAGTCTAGGAATACTTAGTAATCAAATTTAAAATTTCTGAATCTCTATTCATTTCAAAAAAAAATTGCAATTTGTCATATTAAGGACGTTTAGAATATCCATATGAAAAAGAACTTCATGAGGACTTTACTAGGAATGCTACTAATACTCTAATACAAGTTTAGAAAAAGTAATAAAGCTCATTCCTTAAGTTGATTCAAGCGAAGCCAATTTTTGATTAAGCGTCTCCTCAAGCTTTTCCTCATTTGTTTTTCTATTCTTTTTCTTTTTTTTTCTTTTTCTTTTTTCAAGTGAGGATTACTATAGCTGAATAGCCTTTAATAGTTTTGAACTTCACTATCCTCTTTTTAAAATCAAAACTCCATACATTTCTTCACTTTATAAATTCATATTAGTTTATGATTTTTCATAAAGTCTTATTCTTTTCTTCTTACTTGAAACTCTAATATTCTTAATACTTCAAAAATACAACTTCGTTTACTTTTAATAGAAAAGCATAGTCTTATCCTATCATACCAAATATCTTTAAATTTAGAATTGACCTTCATTATAAAAATTTTTTTACCTAAATTTATCATAATAATTATAAACATAAGTATAGTCATTTAAAGTTAAATCTTAATATCCCTTGGTCATGTTAAATTAATTTTAAAAATATAGTTAATTAAGGACAAATAAAATTTAGTTTACTTCTTTTCAAAAGAAAACTTTCTTCCCGCCAAACCTAAGTTTTTAAGTAATTTTAAAAATATTTTAGTACAAAATTTTAGTGGGTGAAAGAAAACAGTAAATGAATGAAAATAAAAACTGACATGTAGAGGATTTCTGATTATGAAACTAGACTCTGGTATACTGTAGGTACTAACTTTAAAAACATACAGGATTTAAAGCATTAAATGAAACATAATATATTCTAAATAATTTGCTAAGAATTAAAAACAGAAATAAGAAAACTAAATAATAAAATTGAAAATACTAAAAATGGAGAAAAAGTAAAAGTCTACAGTTACTAATAAATTATGTCTACAACACAACATGAAAATTTTTACTACAACAGTTCTAAAATGAATGCACAACACATTTTAATCACAAATAACAAACAAAAACAAAAGCAAACTACACTAGACTCATAAAAGTATCAGTTTTCATTTCCTTCCTCTTCCTCGTCATCATTATATTCTTCTTCTTCTTCATCTTCATCCCAAATAGGAGTGTAGGGAGTGAAACTAAGACAGGGAAGAAATTTCACATTGCGCTCTCCCCTGAGATGTCTTACCATTACAATCTCAAAATCAATATCATGTTGAACTCTCCTCTGCTGATATTCATCATTATAAGCATTTCTTGCTCCAATCTCTCCCAACTGACCCTAAATATTAATTATGTCCATTTGTTGAATCATGAGTTGGTCCATAATGTTTTCTAATGATGCAGGGCGAGAAGTAGATGCCCCTGCAGTTGATGTAAAGGGTTAATCTCTTCTTCCCCCACTAGATTCAACAAATGATTCAACTCTTTGAATCATATACCTCCCAATAGAATCATGTGGTTGTAGTCTTTCTTCATTTCTATGGGACTCTACTCCTGATTGTTCACATAAAGTGAAAATCAAAGCAGGGAAACTTAAACCATTAACTATAGAACTACCAGCTATACTTTGAACATGATGAACTATAAGTGCACCAACATCTCTATCTTTTGTAACATTGGCAAGATGATTGATTGTCAATAATCTAACAGGAATAAAGTGAGGCCATACCTTTGACTGGCTAGTCAACATGGAAGCAGGGAAGTTAACTATCTTGTTATTCTTAATCATTCACTCTTCTCTTCCATCAGTCAAAAAGGCAAGCACTTCATCCAATAATGAATCAATTATCATGAATACAATATATTCATCAAAAAATACATTTCTTAGTCCATAAAAGTATTGATCCGATCATAAGTAAATTCAACTTGTTTACCTCTAACCAATATGTGGTTACCAGCACTGAACCTCAAGTTGGAATAAAACTCCAAAATCATTGGGACAGTCGTTACTGCAGTAAAGTAGCAGAATCTGTCCCAATTTCTGGCAAGGATCAACCTTTCAATCTCGCCACCCGGGTTTGCAAATGCTCGTTCTTGAATCAATATTCTAGTCTCCATTTGTGTATTGCAATCATGTTGGGCCTTGAAATTAACGATTCTTCATGAATCAAAATCTTCAGACGTCCTTCCTTTCTTAACTCAAGGAGCCATTGGAAATTCTACAAAATCCCAAATAAATTTCAAACAAATTACTAAATCAAAAATCTAACTGCTCAATCAAGATTATTTGGTAAGAAACTTTTTACCATGAGTTTTCTTCAAGATTTTTCATCAAAAATCCCAAATTTCAGATCTTTCATAATGTAGGAAAAATCCATGGTAAAAATAAAAAATTTCTAAGTTAAAGTAAAGCTCTTACCAAGAGAGGATGGAATATATGATTTTTTGCCTCCAAAATCTTCTCTACTGTCCTCAATAACATGCCCTAGGTCAAGGTTTAGAGGTAGGAGATGACTCAAGCAATGAAAATGGAGCTTGTCTATGTGATTTTGCAGTTTTTTTAGGCGATCTGGCGTGTTCGGGTCTTTGGCGCATCATGTGCCAACGTTGTGTAAAATGACGCATCATGCGTCAGAGCTTTAATTCACTATATTTTTGTTTTTGTGGAAATCTTCTCTGTACTGCCTTACATCAACATCTAAATAACTCAAATGAACATTTCTAAGCATACACAAACATTATTCTAACCCCAAACATTCATAAACAACACAAAATTTGCATTTATATATAAAATTCGCGTTAATACAAACTAACTGTTTTCAAGCCAACAAACATCAAATTCAATGTTCTAAAGCAAACCAACATCCTAACACTGAAATCTAAACATCAAAATACAAAGCATAAACATAAATAATGCAACAATAGAAAGGAAATGCAATATAAATTAATAAACTAACATAAGTAGTGCTAAACAAAATGTTTCGTGCATAAATTAAGTTCAAACATCTTTTTACTCTCGTCCTCCTGGATATCTTCCATCGATTGGTAGTGCACATACATGTTGTAGAAGGGTTGATATGGAAACTCATCAGTTGAATCCTCTCCAATCGAAGAATGTTTCTTGAACATATGTACCAAACCATCTTCAATACGCCAATATGTTCAAAATGTTCCTTCAGTCTCCAATCCAGATGATCCAGCATTTCAGAAATATTCCCAATCACATGCATAAGATTCTGAACCTTTCTCTTTCTTATTGATTCTCTTAAAAAGTGCATTCAAATTATAGTAGGGATGAATAAGTGATGAATTCTAAGATCCTTGATCCATCAACAAATTCATATTATTTTCATCTCTCGTTACAATACAATTGCAATAGACTTCAGAATCCATTGGCTTACAAGGAAGAAGCCTTTCATAAGGTACTTACGATTGAATGCACAGTAGGAAAATAGTGGATGAATGTCCAAGTTTAGTTGCAGATCCATTCATAAAATTGATTTTAAAATTATGGCTCCAATATCAACAAGTTTTCTGATTTGAATACAATAATTTAAAATAATGCTCTCCTTAGTTACCTTATTAATCTTCATGGTGGGTAGTAATTTTGATGCAATAAAGAAGTGTCATGCCTTAGAAGTACAATTTAACAATGATGATGAAAAACTTACATTCCCATCGTCTGTGGCCTAGCAATTCACATCTTCATCTGTAAGGTACTGGTAGATTTCATTCATATTGTCTCTCGCAGAGGTAAAATTAATATAATGACAGATATGCACATTCTCAATCATAAACATCTTGTTTATTATTGAATGAGTGAACTAGACAAAGCTGCCTCACGCATAGACTGTTCTTTATTTGTTCCCATGAAAATTTTCATAAAACTCTTTCACCACAGGGACGACTACAGCGGCAGTAGTGTAGCAAAGCACTTCTCAGCGCCTCTGCTCAATAATCTCTTCCACTCAAGTATTCGTTGTGTTGAATTATTGATTCACAAATCCCCTTTCTTTGATTAGACTCTTCTTCACTAGAACTCGATCATGTAATTTCTGGGCATCGAAACTGACAAACTTTCTCCGGTTGATAAATCTAAATATTGCAGTATTTTTGGAGTGGGAAGCCATTTGATTTGAAATCTAGTGTCTTTTCCCTCGTTTTCCCCCTTAAGTTAGACTTAGGATTTATTTTTTAGGAGTTATAAGGAGAAGAAACTACCAAAAATTGCCAAAAACCATCAAAAACCACCTTTTGAAATGTTTTAGTTATTTTCGTCACTGCGGCACATCATGCACTAGCTTTATGGAATTCGGCACATCGTGCGCCAATCTAGCGCATCATGCGACAGTTCCAAAAACAACACTATTTCGATTTCAATATAATAAATTCTCAATTTTTTCATTAAATTAGGCAAATAAAGATGTTTCTAAATATTTTTCTCAAATACACGGACTTCTAAAAGACCCAAACAAAAATATAAGTAAAATATTTCAAACACAAAAAACATTAAAGCAAACTAAATAACGATTCATATGGGTTGCCTCCCACAAAGCGCTTGGTTTAATGTAGTCAGCCCAACATTCCCAGCCTCATTATGGGTGACCCAATATTACAGTTTCTTTAAAAGCTAGTCTTTGATCATCAAAATATGGTTTCAATCTGTGCCCATTCACTTAAATATTTTTTTAGTCTTGGGGTCTTCAAGATTAATTGCTCCATAGAGATAGACTTTTATAACTCTGAATGGCATTTTCCCCTAGACTTGAATTTTTCAGGAAATAATTTCAATCTTTTATTGTATAATAAAACTTCCTATCCAAGTTCAAATTCTCTTTTTATTATCTTCCGATCATGTCATTCTTTCATCTTTTCCTTTTAAATCCTCGCATTATTTTAAGATTCATTCATAATTTCCTCAGGCTTGTTCAGTTGTAATAATCTTTTCTCACCAGCCTCTTTCAAATCGAAATTAAATTCCTTTATAGCCCAATAAACTTTATGCTCCAATTCAACTGGCAAGTGACATGTCTTCCCAAAAATAATTTATATAGGGACATTCTTATATGTGTCTTATAAGCAGTCCTATATGCCCATAATGTCGTATCTAATCTAACAAACCAATCCATTTTACTAGGATTAACACTCTTTTCCAATTTCACGATTAGATGGTTCTGCTAAACAACTGGTCTGGGGATGATAAGCAGTTGCAATTTTATGCTTTATATTATATTTTTCAACCAATAATGCAACTGTTGCACTACTAAAATGAGATCCTCCATCGGCAGTGATTACTCTGGACATTCCATATCTTGTTAAAATGTTTTTAATTAAAAAATTTGAATCACTCCGAGTGTTACATCTAAGTAAAGTGACTGCTTCAATTCATTTTGAAACATAATCCACTGCAATCAATATATATATTTCTGAATGAAGGTATAAATAGTCCCATAAAATCTAATCTCCATGCATCAAAAACTTCAATTTTTAAATTAAACATTAGAGGCATTTCATTTTTTTTTTGAAATTTAGAGGCATTTCATTTCTTTCACTAAGCGAGATGTGGTTATATTCATTAGCACCTGGATCAATCAAAACATGGGGAGATTTGTCACAAAAATTTTTATCAAAATATTTTCTACCTTAAAAAACTGCTAAGCTTAGAAATGATCTCACATCTTTTTGTCAGTTTGAAGGGGGATCAATTTATGAAGCCTGGGAAAGATTTAAACATCTCCTTAGAAAGTGTCCACACTATGCATTGCCAGATTGGTTAATAATTCAAACTTTTTTATAATTTGTTGGTTGGATCTCTTAGATCAATAATTGACGCTGCTAGTAGTGGATCATTAATGTCCAAACCATTTGATGAAGCATATTCATTAATTGAAGAGATGGCTACTAACAATTTTCACTGACCCTCTAAAAGGGTAAATCCAAAAAGAGTAGCTAGTATTCATGATTCTGATGCAATATCTATGTTAGCTGCCTAAATAGCTGCTATATCAAAGAAAATAGTTTAATATGGAATGAATTATTCTTAGACAACACCTATTCTTGAGGAAAACTCATTGAGACAAATGATAGAATCTCAATCTTCTTATGAGACTTTAAATATAATAAATAATTGTTCTAACACTCCTTATGCCAATTATTATAATCCTGGTTTGAAGAATCATCCAAACTTTAGATGGAATAACAATAATTCTAATGCTGCAAATCTACAAAGGGGAAACAATACTGCGAACCCATTGGGAAACTCTAACAATCAAGGGAATCAAGCTTATAAACCTTATTACCCCCCAGGTTATAATAATTTGCAGAATAAGGAGAAAAAGTTATCAATGGAAGAATTGATATTGCAAATGGGAAGTCAATTACAAAGTTAAGGAGCTGCAATTAGAAACATGGAAAATCAATTGGGATGTATTGCTACCGCATTTAGTAATTGACCTCCAGAAACATTTCCTAGTAATGTTGAAGTAAAAAATAGTACCATAAAATCTAATATATATATATATATATATATATATATATATCTAAATGAAGGTATAAATAGTCTCATAAAATCTAATCCTCATGCATCAAAAATTTCAATTTTGAAATTAAAATTTAGAGGCATTTCATTTTTTTTTGAAATATTACCTACTCTTTAACACTTATCACATTTTATTTCTTTTTGAAAGTAACACTAACAAGCAGTTCCAATTTTATGCTTTATATTATATTTTTTGAACCATTGCAACTGTTGCATTCCCAAAATAAGATCCTCCATCAGCAGTGATTACACTCGACATTCCATATCTTGTAAAAATATTTTTAATTAAAAATTTTGAATCACTCCGAGCATCACATATAAGTAAAGTGATTGCTTCAATCCATTTTGAAACATAATCCACTGCAATCAATATTTATATATTTCTTAATGAATGTATAAATAGTCCCATAAAATCTAATCCCCATGCATAAAAAAATTTAATTTTAAAATTAAAATTTAGAGGCATTTCATCTCTTTTTGAAATATTACCAACTCTCTAACACTAGATAAGTTTTTACAAAATCATAAGATAATGAAGAACACAATACTTAGATTTTTCCCCTTGAAAGCAAGATAAAAACCTCTGTAGAAAGTCTCCCGCTGTTCATTTCACACCTCTCCTTAAAATACAGTCTTTTTTAAACAACATTTTAGACTCATCATAAAAATCCATTTTGATCTCGTCTGTTAACTTACTCTCAAAACTTTTTTGGAAATGGTCTTTACTTAGATAATCAATTTCATCCATCCAAAAACATTCATTATCTTTTCTCTCAGTTGGATACTTCCTTTTTGCACATCTCTTACCTGGTCATTAATATTCATAGTCAACTTTCCTTTTTGCACATTTATCATAGCTTGTCCAGTAATAAGAAAAGGTCTCCCCAAAATAATGATATTCTTTATCTTCCTCCATATCTAATACAATAAAGTCCATAGGAAAGATAAATTTATCCATTAACAAGTACATCTTCTATAACCCCTTTTAGATAAATGATAGATCGATCAATTAACTGAAGGGTTACAGTAGTGGGAGAAATATCGACTAAACCTAACCTTCTAAAAATAGATAGAGGCATCACATTAACACTCGCTCCTAAATCACATAAAATTTTTCCACATAATCTTTATCCAAATACACAAGGAAATGTTAAGCTAGAAGGATCTTTAAGTTTCTTAGGATGTTTTTTTTTAAATATAGCACTTCACTCACTTAGTGTAACTGTCTTGTATTCCTCAAATTTTCTTTTCTTTTTTAATATCTCCTTCAAAAATTTTGCATAGCTTGGCATTTATTTCAAAGCTTCAGCGAAAGGAATATTTATCGTTAACTTTTTAAGTGCGTCGATGAACTTTGCAAATTGTTTATCCAACTCATGTTGTCTAAGTCTTTAAGGAAATGGAGGTGGTGGTCTTTCTAAGTTGAATTTAGTTAAAGATATTAATTTTTCCAGATCCTTAGAAACATGTTCTTCGGGTCTTTTATTTTTCTTTGTTTCTCTCACAACTCCTTTCTCTTTTATAACCACATCCTCTATCACTCTTCCACTTCTTATTTGGACAGCTTCTGTTTGTTTATTATTGTTCTCTTTAGGGTTGATCTCAGTGTTTCTACGAAGTGTTCCTTGGGGTATATTGCTAAGTGAATTAGAAATTTGTTCCAGTTGATTCTCTATGTAGCTAATCGTAGCATTTTGACTTTATAACTGATTTCCCATTTGCATTACCACTTTTTTTTATAGACATCTTCTTATCCTCAAATTGTTGATCATTGTTAGAGTATGTTGGATATGAAGGTCTATAGTTTATGTTCCTCAGATTATTCTAACTTCCATTAGGATTTGCATGATTATTTTTCCATTGTTGGTTTTCACCCCAAGTAGTGTGATTTCAGTCAAAGTTAGGATGGTTCTTCCAACATGGGTTGTAAAAGCTAGAATACGAGTTGTTTATGGTATTTAAAGTCTCATATGATAAGTTAAAATAAATGCCCTAATGAACTTTCCTCACTTACTGGAGTAAATTGAGGCTGGTTCATTCCAAATTGGTCCAACTTCCTTGATATTGCAACAACCTGAGATGCAAGAATTACAATCGCATCTGTGTCATTAACACTGGCTACATTTTTAGGATTTACCCTTAAAGAGGGCCATTGAAATTTATTTGTAGTCATTTCTTCAATTAACGTATATGCTTCATTAAATGGTTTTGACATTAATGATCCACCAGCAACAGCGTCAATTATAAACCTAAGGGATTCTACTGACCCATTGTAAAAAGTTTGAATGATTAACAAATCAGGCAGAGCATGGTCTGGACACTTTCTTAGAAGTTCCTTAAATTTTTCACAAGCTTTGTATATTGATTCTCTTTTATACTGACAAAATGAGATAATATCTTTTCTAAGTTTCGTAGTCCCTGAAGGTGGAAAATACTTAGCTGAGAATTTCTGAGTTAACTCCTCCCAATTTTTAATAGAGCAAGGTGCTAATGAGTATAACCACATTTTAGCCTTATCCCTTAGTAAGAAAGGAAAAAAGCTTTAGTCTAACAACAACGTCTGACATGCCATTATAACAAAATGTAGCACAAATTTCTAGAAAACTGGATAAGTGTCAATAGGGATCCTTCGAAGAAGTTCCCCTAAACTGGTTGTTCTGAGCCAGTTGGATAATATCTGGATTTATTTGAAATGAGTCAGCTTCTACTATAGGGGTTTATATACTTGAGTGAATTTCATCTATTGTAGGGTTTATATAATCCCTCAAAGATTTATGATGATTTTCCAAGTTATTATTTTGAATGTTTTCCATTTCCATTTCGAGTTCTTCAAGTCCTTTCTATTTTTTGATTTTTTTTTTTTTCAACTCAGGATCATAAGGTTCAAGTTCCGCAGATCCTTTATTTTGCATACACAACACAACAAACACTACATCAACAATTAAACAAATAAAACAAAAGATATATTTAACACAATAAAACATTTTCACAAACATTTTGTTTTTGACACAAACAGTTTTTTTTACAACACTTTTTCATACAAAAAACACTTTTCAAATAAAAATAGTTTCTATGACACCACAGTTTTCCAAGTCTAAGCCTAATTACTTCAACTAAAATTCTCCTAAAGCTCTTACTGAAGCTTCCCAGGCAACAACGCTAAAAACTTGTGAGTTTTTTATATGCTTAATTTTCTATATTCTATATAGTCACAATGATATAAACGCAAGTATACGTATCACTCAAGTAATACAGGGCTCTAATAGAGTCCCGTTTATTGATCCCACTGGGAAGCGAGGTAAGAGGTTCTTATTCAAAATTCTAGTCTACTACTATCAGGCCTTAGATTGGAATTCGATTAAAATGGTGTTTTATCTAGCAACTACTCCTAAATGCAAATGTTAAATGTAATGATAATAATTATTCCTTAATGCAAATGTTAATTCTAAAGATAACCCCTTTTGGATGAATTGGTTTGGAGAATTTAGAGATGTTAAAAACTACTATTCTTATGTAGTGTATTGGATAATGTAAAGGAATTAGATACATTAAATATTGTATGTGTCAAATAGGAGCAATTTTAACTCTCTGCCCTGATTCAGTGTTATAGAAAATCATTGCCTAATCTTAGGTTTAGTTCCTAAATCCATGGCTAGGCTAGGAGGATACTGGATCCCACTCCAAAGCTCCCACTTCCCTTCCCCTGAAGTCTAACTCTCGCTTTAGTTTTTAAACACTAAGATTGAATTGGGATTTTAGTCTGTCACCCTAAAATCTCCAATTCTACGCCCAACAATGTATATTTCTCTATTTATTTGCATTTAATTCCATGAACAAAATACTCCTTCATGGAATCAAATGTGGTTCCAACTGTTGAGAATTACACAGCCCTCTCGGGTCTTAATGCAATTACAATGAACTTTAACACTACAATAGGCCTTTATTGTAATGTAAATAAAGTGCATGTTGAGAATTACACAGCCCTCTCGGGTCTTAATGCAATTACAACGAATTTTAACACTACAACATACCTTTATTATAATGTAAATGAAGTGCAAGTAAAAATCATCACATTTATAATTAAAACTTCTTCTAACATGCATCCCAAAATTCTAAACTTGAATCCTACTCATTGCAAAAAAAAGGTAAAAGGACAACAATGACATAATTCTCTCATGCCACTACTTCCTAATAAGAAGAAAGAGTAAGAAAAACACATCACAAAGCACGAAGAAAACATAACGGAAAACTTCAATTCATCAAAGAAAATCAACTAAATAAGTGTTTAAAAAATCATAAGATAATGAAGAATAAAATACTTAGCTTTTTCCCCTTGAAAGAAAGAAGAAAATCTCTCCCACAAAGTCTCCCGCTAATCCATGCAATGCTAGAACATTACCTTACATATTTTCTCAAAATCCCCTCACTAATCTCTACAAAAAGGTAGAAATCTACATTTCTACTCTTACTCTAAGTTCTTTAAACTTTCTCCACATTTTTTCACTCACACACACCACTTTTTCTGACATAAAAGCTCCTTATTATAGTGTAGAGACAAATTTCCCAAGAGATGCCTCAAGCAACCTTCCAAAAAGTGTCAAAATACATTGAATTTTCTAGAAATTCGCCTAGGATTGTGTCCAAATTGTCTCGGGTGCTGTCGGCGCCATTTTGGGTACCGTCAGTGCCATTTTGACATTGTTTTTTGCTTTCTAGCGTTGTCGGCGCCGAATCTGGCGTTGTTGGCACCCACCCTACGCAGCTCCACCATTTTGCTTCGTTTGACTCCGTTTTAGCTCCATTTCACCCCGTTTCAATTGCGTTGTGTTCTTAACAGATAGACCTACAAAATAAAAATTGAAAAAATCTTTATTTAAAGTGTAACTTCATTCAAAAATGTGTGATAAGTGTAAATGAGATTAATCATAGAAAGACATATCAAAATGTGTTAGGACAAAATTTTTTTTCTTGCTCGTTTCTGCTCAAAATTGCACTGTTTTTGCTTATTTTTCTCCAAAACTCCATTTCTTATCCATGGAATAAAAAATATACAAAATACCCTCCTTTAAAGTGTATTATCATTAAAAATTATTGAAATTAGGCATTAAAAGTATATGATAAATTGAACATTTTTTAGGCGTATGAACGACCTAAATCTTCACATATTCCAGGCTATTTGTGTGATCGTTTCACACAAATGTAAGCCCTAATCAATAAAATCGATAAGATGAAACACTCAAATAATTTCTCTTCAAAACTGAAGCCAAACAATAGGATAGACTGGGAAGTCACTGAGGTTCTCCTTCAGATCTGTGACATCCCCTAGTTATTCCTCCTTTGGATTCTACAATAAATGTTCTAAATTTAAATCATTCCCCTTTCACACCTCTTAGTCATTTCTCATTGAAAAGTCCTATCCTTTTGAACTCCTTTAAGATAATATTTTCTGAATTTTATTAAGAGTTTTCTTAGGTGACTTTGGTTATCTAAGATGTAATTAACTATAGGGGCTTGCCCTTATAAGAAGCTTTTCCAAACCCAACTTAACATAAACACTATTTAATCTTTCATATTAAATAGGGGAACTTATCGGAAAATAAAATGGTTTCGTAGACCAAATGGATGTCATATGCTTCTTAGTTTATTTGATCGAGCCTCATCCTCAAGCCTTGTATTTATCTTTCGAGATAGATACAAGTCTTGAGATAAAGTGCTATTTCATTTAAACTATGAAAGATATGGATCAATTTGATTTCATATTTTTATAAAAATTAAATATATATGTAAATTAAAATGTCTTTTTGAAGCGGGCGACATGATATCGATTTCGGTGAACGAAAGCTTCCAACGGGCAACTCCTCAACTTCTTAGTGTCAACCAGCTCTTGGTGACTCTACTGGGGAATTGCTTTTCTCTCCATATTGATCAAGAAATATTATCTTCATACATTGGTAATGTATCCATGTCCCTCTTGGACCAAATTACCTTTCTTCCGTCGGCATGCTTTACCGATTTCTATCTTGGTAAAGTGCGGTCAACTCTTTGGACTTCAGGACCGTCTATTTAATCACCTTTGAGCAGGGAGGTTCAGGAGGCCATTAAGGACTTTTAATTTTCATGTGGGGTCAGACCCCCAATAGGTGTGTTGGTGGTCTAATTCCACCCGGGCATTGTGCGTTATTAAGTCGGTCCCGCACTGGGTCCTTAACTACACCTTTTTCCCTTTCGAGATTGATTTGCTATTTTGCAAACTAAATCAAATTGTGTCGTGCTGTGTGTGCTCTTTAATTTTCCTTATATTAATTAAATCTTTCTACTTTCAAATTATTTTTACTAAATTTTAAAATCTCCACGAATTAAATAAAAACTTACCCGATCTACAGATTGACCTCCATTAATTTTTAGTGCTCACACTAAGAATATGAGATATTTGCCAAATAGCTAACCCCAGAGCTTTCTTTTCTGAAGCTGCTGCAATGGCATTCCCAAAGCTCACTTTTTCTTGCAAATTGTCGATGAGCTGCAATGCCCACAATGTCACTCCCACCATCAAGTTTGGAGCAAGATTTGAAGATCTCAAGGTCATTCTTGAGAAAGCCCCATTCGTTGTAATGAAGGTCATCGCTCCAGAGGTTCAGGACCCGTCTGCTGAATTTAACTTGAACTGCCCACGGGACTTCCCTTCTAGCAAGAAGGTCAAGACTACTACCGCCATGACATCTACTAAGCCTGTTGTTCTCATTTTTATTAAGGGAAAGGAAGTTATGATCGTTGAAGACCCGATTGAGGGATTGGTTGTCCGGCCCTCAGTATTTGAAATCAAATCAAGTTTGAGGACTGCATCGTTGACCCGAACCCAAAGAAGAAACCAAAACAGGAAAGTTTGGATGGCTACTAAAGCCTAGACTCCTAAGGAGGTACATGTTGATGAAGTTCCTCACCAGGAGGAGTCACGGTTACTGGAGACCTATCTACTTCTGCAAGGGAGTAGGTTTCATCCCTTAACGGATACTAGTGGGTACGAATATATCCAGAAGATCGCTGCTATTTTTCCATCACCTCATGGACATGGTGGGGAGAGGAAAAAGTCTGTTCATATCACCCGAGTCAGTGCAGTTTTTCAAAAACTAGCTGCCAAAGAAGGTTGTTCAGTTGACTAGTTACTCAAACAAGTTGGATGTGGAGTATCCCCTCGCATGAAGAAAGAAATTTTAAGGGACGTCAGAACTGTCAGATGATCTCATAGATCAACTGAATTTTTGTCTGCTCGCATTCCCATCTGGTTTCACCTAGGAAGCAGAGTTGATACCACCATTGATACTACTGATTTTACTGCCATTAAACCCACAGGCCTTCGACAAGTTAAGTCACATCTGGGTCCAAGAATTCTACCGATTACCGGTCACAAGGATGCTCTTAAAGTTTTGAAGGAAAAGAGGAAGAGATTACCCAGTACCATACTTCTCTTTGACATACCGATGTTTCTACCAAGACACTCCGTCTTAAGACATCATTGTCAAATAAAAGGGTATGGATACCCAAGGTTGCCTTACCGATACATCTCAGCAAGCCCGCAGTGCAGGATCATGGAATGAAGCCTGGGTCTGAAGTATCCAACTTTGTCGTAGCAATTGCTAGCAAGATGGAGAAACAAGTGGAGGATATCCAGGCGTGTCCTCCAGATCTCAAGATGCTACAAGAATCAATAATTAAAGAAAGGTCAAAAAGCTCAGGGTCAAGATTTCCGATTTAGCCTGAGAACATGGAGTTTTCACCAATGATGATGATGATGATTTTGAACTTTATGATTACTTAGAGGAAGATTTCATGAATATCCATGTCATTGAGATCAAAGACGCTGCATCTGCGCCCAATACTCAACCTCTCGTTGAAGTGAACACCGTAGATGAGCTGCGTAGGGCTTTTTTCCTAAGGGATGAGTAAATTAGCTACATGGAGAAAAGAATGGAAGAGATGGCTGCTGCCATGACTGTCATGGCCACAGTTCTGGGACAATCTCAACTACCACAACTAGCCTCCCCAGATGTCAATCAACCGGAGATTATACAATTGAAAGAAGGTAAGTTGCCTCAACAAATAGAGATGAGTAACAAAAAAAGGATTCTCCATCAAGCGACGTGCCAGAAAAAAAATTTAAGTAAATGGTTGAGCAAGTTCAGGAGGCCTTAGCCCAGTCTAAGGGTGGTGCATTGATTTTGAAGGGTAGACCTTACCCAAAGGAGTTCAATGTCCTACCCTACCCTAAGGGTTTTGTGTTGTCAAACTTTAAGATATTTGATGGGACTGGAAATCCCAGGCAGCATGTAGCATATTTTTGAGCTAGTTGTGCAATACTAGAGGTAACGAAGCCTTAATTTTCTGAAAGTTTGTCAGTAGCCTATCAGAAATCGCTTTTTATTGGTATGTCGATTTACCCAACGGATCAGTTAAGACATTTGCCGAGCTAGAGAAATTTTTCATGAAAAGATTTGTTGGAGCGAAGCATCACGTGTCTATTAGAGATCTTGTAATAGAGAAGCAAAATCCCAACGAGACTTTAGTGGACTATATTTTGAGGTGGAGCGACCTTAGCATGAAATGTGAACCTAAGCTATAAGAATATCATGTGATTGAGATTTTACTCAAGAGCATCCATGTGCCAGTAGCTTACATGCTCAAGGAACTCACCATTAAATCTTTCAAGAAGCTACTCAATAAAGCTAGAAATCATCAAGAAGAAGTCAAACACATGGATTCTCATGAGAAGTCCGAGAAATTCAAGATGACCAGAATATTCGAAAAGAAGTCCTGAACAGTGGCAACAGACGATAAAGGAAAACAACCAATGAAGATACATGCCGAAAATTCTCACCAGTTGTCATCACAACATGCTCAACAATAAACACAATAGTATGGCCAGTCTAGCCAGCAACCGCCATAGGGAGGATCACACCGGGCAGAAAATAAGAAAATGTCCATTACAAAACATAGGAAAGTGGTGTATTTCTTCAAAGACGAAGTAGTATGCAAAATGTTCAAAAGTCTGATGAAGAAGCCTGAATTTAGATTATCAGATCTGAAGAAACCCGAAGAGGTAGACAAGAAAGATCAACCAAATTATTGCCCATATCACAGATTGCTTAGACACACTATAGAGGAAT
Source organism: Phalaenopsis hybrid cultivar (assembly GCA_002079205.1). Lineage (NCBI taxonomy): Eukaryota > Viridiplantae > Streptophyta > Magnoliopsida > Asparagales > Orchidaceae > Phalaenopsis > Phalaenopsis hybrid cultivar. The sequence continues at coordinate 549,803 of JXCR01137985.1, read as the reverse complement.
TTTTCATCTTTAAAGATTGGCTCAAGAAGAGACTTAAAGAAGGGAATATAACAATCTCGAAAGAATATTTAAAAGAACTTGAAAAAAGTTCTATAAATATGATTTCGGCTGAGCCAATCTCTTCGATTGACTCATAGAATGGAAAAGATGGATGGAGTACGACTTGGAACAAACTCAAGAGGGTACTAAACTAAATCCAGAATGCATCAAGACAAGCTTCCGTTCAGAGTCTTCAGCAAGCCAAGCCCAAGATGATGATTTCACCAGAAGAGCATTCATCGTTATAGAAGAAAAAGAAGAATACCGCCACGAAGATTGATAGCACGGGGGGTAGAATAGGGGCTGCCTCTGCTAGATTAGCTATCTCAGATTCAGGGAAGAAAATCCAAGAACCCCTGACCTTGTATGATTATCTTTTTACCCCTCTGGGGTCTTATGAATATAATGATTATGATTTCGACTACATTTTAACTGTTTATGGTGATAATGTGATCGATTATGACCAATCTAACTTTAATCTTGAGTCTCAAAATGATCCACAAATCGTGCTTGAATCCAATGAACTCGCTAATAAGACTGAAGAAGCCATCAATAATATTGCTTACGACAACGTTGGGAGTGAAGAACCAATCCTCGAGCGCCATGGTGCACCACTTGACATCAACTGAGATCTTTCTGACAAAGAAGAAACACCGAAAGATTCAACAATGATATCTCAAGAAGAAATTACAGAAGTAAACTTAAGGAGCGGAAGAGTGCTACCCCCGAGAATAGCTCTAATGGATAAAGGAAAGCAAATAGTAACTCGAGAAGAGATACCTCCACCTCTGCTAGTGGAAGAACCACATAACTAAGACAAAATTGGAGGATCATACAAAGTAGATTACAACGTGCTAGCTTATCTTAGGAAGTTGCCGACCAAATTAAGCATCTACGATGCTCTATCCTGTCAAAGGAGATGAGAGAGTCTCTAGTTACAACTTTGCTTGATCGAGAAATTTGCTTAGCCTAGTTGGTCAGGACATCCTCAGATGAAGTTTGCTTGATGAAAGAACAGTCTGGGGTAACCTTCACAGATGAAGACTTGCTGCTCAGCACCGCCGACCATAATCGTTCAATCTATATCTCCGTTAACATTGGCAGATTTATGCAATCCAAAGTTTCGATAGATCCTGGAGTATCACTCAACTTGATGAGTCTACAGACATTAGCCTATTTGGAAGTTGAAGCTTAGGAGCTTACGATTGATAAAATGATGCTAAGAGGATCCAACCAAAATGAAGAAAGAGCCCTTGGATCCATTACATTGCTTATGAAAGTTGGAGAACTCGTAACAACAGCTAAGTTTCATATCATCAATGTCGAGACCTCTTTTAATGCTCTACCTAGCTAGCCGTGGATTCACGAACACAACATGGTTCTGTTGTCTCTACACCATAGCATTATGTACTACAACGAAAGAAAAGAACATTACATCAAGGGAGATTTACAGCCGTCTTCAATGCATGAAGTTGACATTCATGAAGATGCCGCCTACTACGTGCCTCCAAAGAAAACTATCTTCTCTCGTGAAATTGTGACAAATAAAAGTAAAGATTTAAGAGAATCACAAAGAGGAAGCCATTCAACTCTGCTTCAGCAATCTTCCACCACTCTCTTGCAACAAGTTGGTGGGGATTCTTTTAGTTCGCACACCCAAGGTCGAGGCCAGGGATGTGGACGAGTAAGAACTAATTTAATTGTTGAATGGACTAGGCTGACCATCAACCTTGATGATGAAGATAGTTCTAAAGATGAAATAATGATGAAAAAATAGAAGAAACCTCAGTACGAGATATCCTTAGAAGATACGGAGAAAAACAAATATGAGACAATGTATGATCGGATAAACCACTATGTGAACGTCATGACCCTTACCCCGATTCTCCCTCAAAAGGTCAAGAGTTTAGAGGTTAAGGAGGTCCGTAGCATTTGTTCGTAGTTGATCAAATTTTATCATGCTTCTACTTCTACTAATCTTAAGATTCATGTAAATTTGGATGCGGGTCATAATAAACTAATGGAATTGCCTTTTGGTTACTTTTCGTCTTATGTACAAAAGTTAATTCAATAGGGACATTTGCAAAAATAAAAGCCAAAAGATAATTTACAACTTTTTTAAAAATTATGGAATGTTAAAAGTCAAACTTCCAACTCGAAAGAGGATCTCATATTTGGTACAGTAGGACCAGTCAATGATTCAGAATTTTGCATGGTTGTTACTAGTGAATTAGAAGAGGATTGCCTCAACGTAGAGGATGACTATCAGGATAAGTTAATAAATGATGCCCCACCAAAATTTGAAGAAGAAATCAAATCAACTATTGATGAATTGAAGTAAATTAACCTCAAAATGGAAGAGCAGCTCCGACTTACATAAATTAACCTCGAGACGGAAGAGCAGCCTCAACCTACATTTATAAGTTCTTTACTTAACAATGAAGAATCTTTAGAATTATCGGCACTATTTTGGTTGGAGGAGTTGTCGTTGGAAGCTGTCGGTCATCGAAATTGAAATTTCGTTGCCCGCTTTGGAATGACATTTTAATTTACATATATATTTAAGTTTAAAAAAATATGAAATCAAACTGACCCCATATTCTTCATAATTTAAGTGAAAGAGCGTTGTACCTAAAACCCTATATATATCTCAAAGGATAAACACAAGACTTAAGAATGAGGCTCGATGAAATAAAATAAGAAATATATGACATTTGTTTGGTCTGCAAAACCCATTTATTTGTTGATAATTTCCTCTATTTAATATGAAGAATTAAATAGGGTTTATATTAAGCCGAGTTCAAATGAGCTTCCTATAAGGGCATGCCCCTATAGTCAATTACATCCTAAATGACCGAAGTCATCTAAGAAAACTCTCGATAAAAATCAAGAAATTTTATCTTCAAGGATTTCATAAGGATAGGACTCTTCAATGAGATCAGACGAAGAGGTGTGAAAAAGGAATGGTTCAAAATTAGAACATTTATTATAAAGTCCAAAGAAAAAAGATCTAGGGGATGTCGTAGATCCAGAGGAAAATCTCAGTGACTTCCCAGCCTATCTTATTATTTGGCTTTAGTTTTGAGGAGAAATATTTAGGTGTTTCTTCCTGTCAATTTTATTTTTTAGGGCTTACATTCGTGTGAAACGATCACACAAATAGTCTGGAAGATATGAGGATTTAGGTCATGAAGGATGATAACCTCGAAATCTTAAGACAAGTTAAAGCTTATATTGTACAACAGAGCTGTACAAAAGCAAAAGATAAGGTGAGGATTTATGTTGCATAAGCAGATAATCTCAAATTCATATGGCTTGGTTGTTTAATTCTAATGAAGGAAATTGGTTTAGCTGGCGAAGACAGGTTTTGCTGTTGGAGATGATCATGCTACCCACCATGCTAGCTCCAAGCTCCTCATCATGGCGAGTTTAAGTTTTCTAGGGTATCAAGTTATGATGTCAAATCAGATGGCCTTATGGTTAAAGTTCTTTAAATTTTATGGGGCATGTTAAAGTTGATTAGAGCGACACCGGTTAGGATCCCACGGTTCCCTTGTTCTGACACCACTATTTTCTATTAGATTCACTTAGTCCAAATGAATTTACTAAACTCAACTTAATGAAATAATTTCATTTAGGCAGTGGGAAGCCTCGTTAACAACCGTAGGTTACCTCCTCCGAGGGATTTTTGATCATCCGATAGAGACGTCTTAATTTAGTTATAGTTGTAGCTTTTGTGATGTTTGTAATTAAATAGTTGTCTTATATTTTGAATGTTGTAGAGGTGATTTTTTATCTTGATTGATTTTAGTTTTGGCTTTGTGGCTATCCTGACAGTTTTAGTTTTCATGCAGGGTGACATTGTTGTTTAGCATGCAAGTTTGTATTTTGTTCATACATGTAGGTAAGTAAGCACAATGTAGAAAGCTTAACAAAAGACAATGTTTTAAACTATAAAGCGTGTCTGGTGAGTCTTCTTGTTCCACCACCTGAAACTTAAAATGCATGTTAGAGCATTTTATGTAAAGCGAAAAAAGTAAGGTTTTAGTGACCTACCTAAACCTAGGTTATATCTTGGTGGGTCCCTATTAATTTTGATTAAGGATTATTTTTGTTAAGCAAAATATATTAAGTTTAGTAGACGTTTGAGGTATCCAATAGATCTAAAGGAAGAACAGGTCCATGCTTCTCTCTCACTATCTATTGAAAAGCCTCGAGCTCATTTAAACATATTATGTTGCTTAATAATTCATCATATGAATACCTTTATTGCTCAGTGAACATTAATAATTTAAGGAATAATAAATTTATCCTTTGATTATGGAAAGAGTGACGTTGGTTTCTACCAATTAATCCCCTTATATTTCAATCATATAACTTTTCCCTCCTTGAATTAAGCCTAAATGTTAAGTAAGGCTAAATTTCCAAAATTACACTTTTGCCCCTAAGGCTCTATTACTTCATAATTTGTCAAATTCAATGAATTTGGAATTTTTATCTCACCTCACCCATGGATCAATTAAGACATCAGAGAAGAAATTGTGATTTTTCAAATTTTAATGTAATTTACATATTCATTTTAAGGCAAAAATAAGATTTTTCAAAGAAAATTCTATAACTTGACCAAGGCAAAGCTCAATCCATTGAATTTTTACTGGAGGTAGACTTAGACCAGAGAAGCATTGGGGCCAAATTTCATGATTTATTGAATTATATTTGAATTTTAAGAATTATTTTAAGTTCTAGAGTGTTTATTAATTAAAAAAAAATTTAAATGTGGAAAAATAAGTTTTATATTTTTATTAAATATTTATAAGGTCAAGGAAATCGGAGAAACAAATTTCATATTTTTCTAATTTTTCTTTGAATTGTTAGAATTATTTTAGTGAAAATCCATTTTTAGCCTTTAAAAATTATTTTAAGCTTTAAAATTTAATATCTTCACTTAGAAAATTAGGAAAAATATTCCAATTGTTCTTAAGTGCATAGGAAATAATTTAGAACATTTTCATGAATTTTATTATCTTTGTGGTTTTTATGATTTTTTAATTATTTAAATATTAAAAATAGGCTAAAAATGAAGTTTTTATTTTAATTACCATTTTATTTTTAAAAAATTTCTCTGATCACGGAGAACTCAAAAAACTAATATTTATAATTTCCTGAGTTATATTTTAATTGTTAAAAATCATTTGTGTTCCAAAAATGTCATTTAAATTGAAAAATCAATTTGAGTTATTAAATGAGCTCCAAATATTTTGAAATTTTTAGCGGGAGTTCTTTGAACTTTAAATCATAGTGGAGATTAAAAATTAAGTCATTTAGATGTTTGTGTTTCCCAAAAGTAATTTTCTTTGTGTTTTAGGGTTGGTGGAAATTAAGTGCATTCTCAATGATTTAACTCATGAAAAATTTTCTAAAGAGTTCTCTGGTCATGGCAAACCTTCCAAAATTTTTATTGGAATTTTCTAAACAGCATGGTAATTATTATGATTAGACTTGGAAAATATGGATCTCTATCTAGAGATATCCTCTAACTTTGGAAAAATCAGAGGATGTTCCCTAAGACAGAGGCAACAACATGTCCAAATTTCAAGTCATGATGAAATGTCTATATGCATGGAGAATTAAAAGACTCAAAATATTGTTTAATTAATTAAGAATAAAATATGCATCAAATAAATTTCAAATTATTTCCACATTGTTCTCCTCTGTTCACTGAGTAAGAGAGTATTTTTATTTTATTTTTGTGATTTTTCTACATCAAGATATGGATTTTTGAAGTTAGGGCTATTTATTTAAATCAGAAAATACCCTATTTTTCTATTTAAACGTGCGGCACTGACTAGATCCTAGGAGGCTCCGAAGCTCCACGCAGCGTGTTCTAATTTGGCATCGCCATCCACCTCAGTGATGACTTGGCCCATGCTTCGTGTAAGAAGACGCTGCCCAGCTAGATCTCATCCGTTGACGAAATAAAAGCACGATCAAACAGCTCCCTGTCATCGTCTCCAATGCCTTAGCCCGAGAACTATCCATTTTCAAAGCTTAATATTTCACTCATTTCTCAACCAAATTATATGCTATTTATTTATAAATGCTTGTCTAAGTGTTAAAAACACATCCATATGATAATCAAGCCATTAAATTAGCTCTAATCAAATAGAGGATTAAAACAAGCTCCAGAGGAGGAGAAGTTCAATACCTTTGCTCTGAGAAGGGAAGCTTCGATCAGAGATGCTTGGCTAGTTTATGGAGGTTCAAGGAGGCTAGGGATTAAGCCTCTTACTGTAGTGAAAGGCCTAGGTATGAATTCAACCAAGCTTGATTTCAGGTGTTGGTTTAGAGCTATGCTAGGGGCTTTGTATGAGGGGGATTTGATGGGGCCTCTCCTTCTTTCACTGTGGTGATGGTGTGGGTGAGTTTAATTTGATTTTGGTAGAGTGTAGAGGTGTAGAGAGCTCTATTCTGTCTTCAACAAGGTTTTGAGCTAAAAAATTGAACACCGACAAGAGGATTTGGGGCAATGTAGTGGTTGGGTTGCACTGTAGAGGTCTCAAAGATGCTATATGAGTAATTTGGAGGGCTCTCTCTGAGAAATTTTTAGCACTCCCTCCATGGTCATGGAGGTGAGGTTTTTATAAAATGGGCTTTAGGGTGGCTGTCATGGCCAATTGTGGGGTGCAAATGCTTGCTCAGGTGGAGGGCAGAGAGTCTCTAAGATGTAATTTGGATGAGGTGGCCTCTAGGTTTGAATTGGGTTTGATTCCATGGGGGTGGCTCTCTTTTTAGATATTTTTTTTGCCACTAGGCAGGCGGTGGCTAGGAGGTCAGGTGAGCCAGAGGAATATCTCACAGCAATTAAATGGGTTGGTGTTTAGTTTTGGCAAAAATATCCTTGGCTTAAGCAAATTTAGAATCAAATCCCATGATTTGGGGATCCCTTGGTCCATGGCTCATTTGAATGGTTCCATGGGGTTTCTCTTGGTCAATATGGTCCAAAATTTGGTTGTGGTGGCCTTGCCTTAACTAATTTGACATGTCTAGGTCAATTTTGGGGCATGGGTTCAAGTGGGTGCAAATGACCAAAACTTGGGTTTGGGCTAGGGTATCCATGTTAATTGGCCCATTTGATTGATGAATTTGATTTAGATGATTGTAATAAACATTTTTGGTGAAGGATTGAAAGGAATTTGAGTTCAATTGGGGTTTTAATTTGAAGGATTTTGGACTTTTGGTGAATTTGGGCATGTTGGGCTAGACCTGGGTCTAGATTGGGCTAGACTTGGCCTACGTCAAAATTTTTTGTTGAGAATGGTCAATATTAATGTGATGAATATTTTTAAACATGATTTAGGTGCCAATTTTGGGGTGAGGGCAATCAATTTGGTGAAATTTGGAGGCATAGACAATTTGGGGTAAAATTTGGGGCTTTTGACTTAGGTTGAAATTAAATAAAATTGAGGCTTCACAAAAGCTAATTTAAGGTTAATTTTGATGCTTATGAATGTTTTGAAGAGTTCTCAACGTGAATTATGGCAAATTGAGTGGGCTATGGGTTTAATTGATTGAGATTAGATCATGTGGCCAAAATTTCGGCTTTGACCTAAATCAAATTTGGGCTCAAATAATAAGCTAATTGAGCTTGTATTTGGTTTAAATTGGTCACATGGAAGTTGAATTTAAGTTTAATATTGAACTTGGGGGAAATTGGGACCAATTTGATGGACATTTGAGGTGGATTTGGGGAGATTGGGCCTTTTAAAGGAAATTTGGGGGTTTTCGACAAAGATGGTCAAATTGACCAAATTGGGTCATATGGTAGTTGAGAAAAATGAAATTAAGAATATTTGGAAGGTTTTGGGAATTTTTGAGATTTTTTGGAATTTTTGAAAATTTGGGCTAAGGAGGGGTATTTTGGCAATTTGGCAATTTTTGGTGATTTTGGGTAACTTGGGTATTTTCAAAAGGTTTGAAATGAATTTTGAATAAATTTGGGTATTTTGGGTAAATTTTGGGAATTTTGGCCAAATTTAGGGTTTCAAGGGTATTTAGTATTTTGGGAGAGTTTAGGGGCAAAAGGCCAAGTTGGGTATCTTTGGTAGAATTGGGGAGCTAACCACCATAAATAAGCCGTGGACCAATGGAAACCCCATTTGGTGCTCTATGTATTGGTCTTAGCTAAACCCTTGCCTAGGGCCAGTGGGTTTAGGGGACCATCTACATGAGTCTCTCTAAGGATTAAGGGATTAAAAGTCAATGAACTTTGGGTTTGCATTTGTGAGTGATTGTGAGTGAGGTGATTGAAGTGAGTGCCTTAGCTCTAGATAAACAACTAGGGTTAACCTTAAAGTCAAACAATCCTATGGGAACTCTCCTTGAGCTTCCTCATAATGATCCCACCCATTAAGTGCTAGAGGTTAGGACCAATATGTAGAGCTTCAAGTTGAGTAAAGAGGAGTTTGAAATTTCTAAAAGTGAGGGTTCCTTTTCTAGTTCTATAAGAATAGTTAATAAAAAAGTCCTATGGCTAGACCCTAGGTTACTTAAGAGGAAGAACAAGACCTCAACCAAAATTGAGGTCAACAGCTGGACCCCAAATAGGTGTGATGTGCTAGGCAAGCACACCGCGCGTATTGGCGTTGACTGACGAGATCAATGAAACCAATACAAACTCCTAAGTCAACATACACAAAAGGAGTGTAGAATTGTGTTGTTATTTGTTTCTGCTAGGGAATTAGCTGATGAATATTTGATCAAAGTCAGGTTGTAGTAACTCTCTCTAGAGATTGGAGAGTGGGTTTTGAGTTATCAGATTTCAAGTGTCCATAGAGGATGGAAATCAGTATGTGAGTGCTGACCCCAAAGTGGGAATTGAAGCTTAGGTATTAATTTCAAAAGAGGGTCAAAAGTTGGGGACCAACCTCAAAAGAAGAGAGGAATCAGAAGTTAAGGACTGGTTCTAGAATGAGAATTGAAAGTTAATAATCGATTTCAGGAAGAGAGTCAGAAGTTAAGGACCGACCTCAAAAAGAGTGAATCAGAAGTTAAGGACTGATTCTAAAATGAGAATTGAAAGTTGATGATCAATCTCAATAGAGAGTATCAGAAGGTGAGGACCGACCTCAAAAAAAGCGAATCAGAAGTTAAGGACTAATTCTAAAATGAGATTTGAAAGTTGATGATCAATCTCAAAAGAGAGTGTCGGAAGGTGAGGACCGACCTTGAAAAGGAGTGAATCATAAGTTAAGGATTGATTCAAAAATGAGGATTGAAAGTTAATGATCAATCTCAAAAGAGAGTGTCAAAAGGTGAGGACCGACCTCAAAAAGGAGTAAATCAGAAGTTAAGGACTGATTCAAAAATGAGAATTGAAAGTTAATGATCAATCTTAAAAGAGAGTGTCGGAAGGTAAGGACCGACCTCAAAAAGAGCAAATTAGAAGTTAAGGATTGATTCTAAAATGAGAATTGAAAGTTAATGGTCAGTCTTGAAAAGAGAGTCGGAAGTGAAAGACTGACCTCAAAAGAGTGAATCGGAAGTTGGGGACTGATTTAAAAATGAGAATTGAAAGTTAATGATCAATCTCAAAAGAGAGTGTCGGAAGGTGAGGACCAACCTAAAAAATGAGTGAATCAGAAGTTAAAGACAGATTCAAAAATGAGAATTGAAAGTTAATGATCAATCTCAAGAAGAGAGTCAGAAGTTAAGGACCGACCTCAAAAGAGTGAATCAGAAGTTGGGGACTGATTCAAAAATGAGAATTGAAAGTTAATGATCAATCTCAAAAGAGAGTGTTGGAAGGTGAGGACCGATCTCAAAAAGAGTGAATCAGAAGTTAAGGACTGATTCCAAAATGAGAATTGGTGATGTTGAATCCAAAGATACGTGTCGTGTGAAAAGGTTGACATTATTGAAGAAGATTTGTGAAATTTTGTCAGGTTTTGTGCAAAATGTGAAACTCCATGGGGATGTTAAAAGAATTAGTGTAGACAAAAATAGTTGTGTTGTGCGAGCAAAGAGTAAGAGACTTCAAAACCAAGAGAATCAACTCAACAGATTTATTTTATTTTCTTGTTATTTTTATCGTATTTAATTTTCAAAATATGTTTTCAAAAATATAATTTTAGTTGTTTGATTTTTCAAAAGAGATTTGTTTTGTTGTTTGTTTGTTGGTTTTTTTATTTTTTTATTTTTTTATTATTGTCAACTTTTGTTATTTTGTTCCTTGTTCATTATAATTTTGAACCAACGTATGTTTCGTGATTTTTATCCATCACACAATTTGGGCAATTGAACAAACATACAAATTTCTGAAAGAAACTTCATTAATCTGCTCCAATAACTGTTACAGATCAAGTGTAGGCTAACACATCAAAAAGTACAATAAGCTAACTGCATCAAAGTACATCCAAAATATCTCACGCCAAGTACATATCATAGGTTGAGTATCTCTGATATATATCATATTTGATGTAATGTAGTAAAGCAAAAAATAATCCTTTGATTATATGTTCTAGTTGTGACAAGCTCCTGATCGAGCAGCCCTTCTAAGCCATGCTCTACGACAGAGTTCCCATTGCATGTACTTAGAGGTACAACCCTCTCATAGCTCGTATGGTAGCAGCTCCTCCAGTTTGGATCTGGCTGAAATCCGTACGGTATTTTGCTGTCGTCCATCTGTCATAAGGTCACAGACACCGTACGGTGTCGTACTCCTGGAATACAGTGCTTGGCAACGTCCGCTCCATTCCCTTTAAGGACTAACATCAAACCAACAGGTAGTGGAATTTTAATAGCTCCTTTGAATTCACTAGGGCCAATGATGTAAATTTCTTTCCCAAATAAGATGTTGCTTTTACTCATGAATGAGACCGTGCAGAAAGGTCTCACGAAGTCATGGTGGTCTATATGTGGAGGAATGCAATCACCCTCATCGTAGATGTTGATAATGCAACTGTTAGGAATGCAGGTAGTGCGCAATATACTCCACCTGACCATTCTTTTAATCATCCACTTTATCATTGACGGTAGTGGATCCACCTGATCATGTCTGAGAATCCCAAGCGGATTCCCTTGTCTATCATTTGTAAAGTTATAGCAACAGTCACACTAGATAGTAATTCTCCCTTTTCCTCGCATCCATTTCCTTGGCTCAGAATAGATCCTTTCCATGAGCAGGTCTGCTTGACCTCTGTCCCTTATGTCAAAAATGCAGTCAAGAATATTTTGTTCATCACTCTCTGAGAAGACCCTGGTGTATAATTCCAATCCTTCTAGTATGTTGATGAACCTCCCTTGCACCTCTTCGTAGAATTCAAAATTTCTTTTGTTCACTTTGCTTATTTTGTACTATTCTGCTGTGCTTATGATTATCGGCTGTCGAGGAAGTTCCCTTGTTTCAACAATGGTGGGAATCCAAGCTGATGCTGACTTTATCTCTAACGGAAGGTATGATTCTACGTCTGGCATGACGTATGGCCCTATACCCCTCGGAACATATGGCTCTGCATCCATTGGGACATATGGCTCTGCCTCGATCAGGTAATCAGCAGTCTGAGATCCATCATCTGTAGAGGCGTACTCCTCTAAGGTACTGTAGTGTTATAGGTGCAATACATCGCAGTCATGACATTCGACAAATGCCCCCATAGCCGACGATCATGCAGGTATTTCAGCGTTGCAAGTAGGGAAACCCGTGCACAGAACATCTGAAGCTAGTGGTATTTTTGGCTCTGTAACAAACTTAGATTCATCATCTATGGCAGGCAAGCTTGAAGAAGTTTCTCTCATGTCTGGATCATAAATGTTCCCCTCAGGAATAAGGGTGAGTAATTTTTTTGCCTCTTTTTGGCGTCTTTTCTCCTCTCGTAAGAAAGCCCTCTGCTTTTGGTGACTAACATTTCTGCGCTATGTTCTTCATAACGGAGCGTCTGACAATCTTTCATTATCAGCAACGAGCAGGCCCTCAGTCGACGTAGCTATCATGGAAGGTAGATGGTTGGGCCCCTCCATTGGAACCTGTTGTACCATCACTTTCTTTCCTTTCAGGACACACTGTCTTTGGTGGTCAACCTTAGTAGTGAGGGCAACCCTTCCGTTTCCTGTCGACTGACGACATTCATTAAAGACCCCTCATAATCCATACCGACTTGGTTAAATTCCATGTCAAAATCTATAGTGGCGCCCTGTGGCGCCATTTCTTCATTTAATGTGAGATTCTAGCCATCTTTAAAGGTGAAGATCGGCCTCTGGCCTGACATTTCTCTGCAGACGACAGGAAAAATGTCAATGGACTGAAACTTACAATGAATAAGAACAAAATAAAGTTTTTATTAAAGGAAATTTTAGTTTATTTTGGTGAATAGATTGTTATTTATGTGTGAATTTTGTTTAATTTAGCAGAATATTAAGTTCAAAGGTAGCAAGGAGAGAATTTGAAGTGAATTCTTTTCAAAATTTTTCATTATATTGAGGTTAACTTTGTTACAAAAATTTTGGACCCTGTGACAGACTTTTGGTCACATAGATAACCCCAAAATAGTCAAAATTTTAAAATTTCAAACCAAGTGGTGGCAAGCAACGTGAGGTTGTGTAGTATGTCTTCAGGTATCTTCCATTGATTGGTAGCATGGGTCTTTCACTTTGAAAGTGTACTAACTGGTAAGCTCCACCTGCGTAGACCTTTTCAATGACAAATGCTCCCTCCCAAGTTGGCTTGACTTTTCCACCTATCTTGCGGGGTGCAAGAATAGTCCTTTTGAGCACGAGTACGAGGTCATAAACTTTGAATGTTCTTGGGCAGACCAATTTGTCATGAGCTTGTACCATCTTTACCTGGTAAAGTTTCACATGTTGTTGTGCTTCAAGTCATTTTCCTTCAAGACTCTCTAGTTCTTCAAGTCTGAGCTTCGCACTTTCTTTTGTTGTGAGTTGGCTGGCAATGGTGACTCTAAGAGATGGCGTTTGAATTTCTAACGGTAGCACGACCTCAGACCCGTACATGAGCATGTAGGGTGTACACTGAGTGGGAGTCCTGAACGTCGTTCGGTAGCCTCACAAAGCTTCTAGCAATTTATTATGCTAATCTCTTTTGTTTCATCCAATGTTTTCTTCAAAATCTGTGACAATCCGTTTGCTATGGGATAGTAAATTATAGAGTATCTCCAATCTATCCCATATCTTTTAATGAAATTGTTGATTTTGGTTCTTTTAAAGGCTGTCCCATTTTCAAAAATTATTCTTCGCGATACTTCGAAATGGTTGATGATTTGACTTTTGAAGAATTGAAGAACGTGTTATGTTGTAACCTCTCATAACGACACTGCCTCTGCCCATTTAGAGAAATAATATGTAGTGGTAAGTATAAACCTGTGTCCTTTAGAAGACAGAGGGTCTATCAGATCTATTATGTCCGTGCCCCAACACTCAAATGGCCACGAGGCAACAGTTGGGCGTAGCACATTCGGAGGTTAGTGGAAGACCACCCCATGCACCTGACAATGGTGACATCTTCTGGCTGTAACCATGCAGTCAGACATCATTTTTGGCCAATAATATACAAGTCTCTTGATTTTCATTTTCATTTTTGGCCTTTGGTGAACGCCACACAATCTAGCATGTACTTCTTTAACAATATTTTGTGCCTCGGATTTGCTTAGACACCTCAGCCACATCTGGTCAAATGATCTCCTGTAAAGGACCTTACCAACTAAGGCGTATGACATAGCCCTTTTCGTAATGTGACGTGCTTTAGACGTGTCTTCTGGTAGCTTTACAGTATACAAATATTCTATTAATGGCTTGTACCAATCTTCATTGATATCCACAATCGCAATTATCGTTTCTTCTTCTTTTTCGAGCTTGTGTAGGTTTTCGAGGTTGATCTGAGACAAAATTTGTCTTCCTTGCACTGTGATTTTGATGGAATCCTCCGGAGGACACACCAGTTCTTTGCGAGTTTTGCTAGAGCGTCAGCATGGGCATTATCTCCCCAAGGAATCTGGTAGAAAGTTACACTAGGGATCTGTTCCAGTATCTTCATTGTGTACTGATAGTATTCTGCTAATCTCGATTTCAGAATTTTGTATTGTCCAACAACTTGTTTAATGACAATTTGTGATTCGCCAAAGATGGCAATGTTTGTTATATCCATCAAAATTGCCAATCCCAATCCGGTGATTAAAGCTTCATACTCTGCTTCATTGTTGGTACATGGCTCTGTCAAGTGGTATGAGAACCTCAGCATACTCTTACCTAGCATGATAAAGATCAAACTGATCCCTGCTTTACCTGGTATGACCATGCTTGATCCTTTGTCTTTTATGACTGACAAAGATCCGTCAAAATACATCTCCCAGCATTGCCCACTGGAGAATTTCATTTGTAGTATCTGCTCATATGGTAGTTTATCATTAAGAGGGGACCCAGCTGGCAGTGGGTGTGGAGCGAGAAAGTCTACTAAAACTTGTTCCTTGATGGTACAGAGGGGAACAAAAGTTATATTGAATTGTAAAAAGATCATTGACCATCTTGCTAGACGTCCAAAGAGTGTTGTTCGGGTCATCAAATATTGCAACGGATTAACTTTTGAAATTAGGGTAATCTTATGAGAGAGTATAGAATGTCTAAGCTTTTGGGCAGCAAAGATTAATGTTAGACAATGCTTCTCAATAGGTGAATACCTTACTTCCGTAGGTATTAGACAATAACTCAAGTAGTAGAGTGCATTTTTTTTACCCTCATCATTGACTTGGGCTAAGAGGGCTCCAAGAGAGTCATCTATGGTCGCAGTATAAATTATCAACGGTTTCCCTGGGATAGAGGTTGCAATAAAAGGAGGTTTCATTAAGTATTGTTTAACGTCTTCAAATGCCCGCTGATATTTCTCTTCCTAAACAAATTTGGCATCCTTTTTAATTACTGTCGAGAAGGGCTGACACCTACCTGAGAAATTGGAAATGAAACGTCTCAGATATGCCAACTTTCCTTAGAAGGAACATATTTGTTTCAAGGTTTTAGGAGGATGCATTTACAAGATAGTTTTAATCTTATATGGGTCAATCTCGATTCCCCGATGACGGACAATGAACCCTAGAAACTTCCCGGAGGTAACGCCAAAAGTGCACTTTAAGGGATTCATTTTAAGGTCATATCGTCATAACCGTTCGAACATGATACTCAAATCATAAAAATATTCTATTTTTTTCTTACTTTTGATGACCAAATCATCCACATAAAATTCCATTTGGTTGTGAATGAGGTCATCAAAAATCTTTGTCATTGCAAGTTGATATGTCGCTCCAGCGTTCTTTAGGCCGAATGGCATCACTGTGTAGCAGAAAATTCTAATTGGTGTTCTGAAGGCTGTAAGCATTGCATCCTTAGGAGACATCTTGATTTTGTTGTATCCTGACGATCCATCCATGAAGGAGAAAATCTTGTGTGTTGAAGCGATATCCATCATCATTTCTGGTTTTGGTAATGGAAACTCGTTTTTTGGACATGCCTTATTTAAATCTCTGAAGTTGAAACAAACACGAATTTGTCCATTTTTCTTCTTGATTGGAACAATGTTTTCCAACCACGTGAGTTATTGTTCTTCTTTCATAAAGTTAGCATCTATTAACTTCTTCACTTCTGCAATTGCTTATTGCTCTATTTCGAGGAGCAATCTTTTAGGAGCTTGTTTTATTGGGGTTATATTCTCGTCCACCCCAAGTTTATAAATTGCAACCTCTGGTGAGAGTCCTGGAATTTCATCATAATCCCATGCGAAGAAATCTTTGAATTCTGTTAACAATTTGATCAATTTCAAAGATTCTTCATTGTTGAGTAGAGAACTTATAAAAGTAGGTCGAGGTTGCTCTTCAGTCTCGAGGTTGATTTTTTTCAACTCGTCAACTGTCGACTTGATTTCTTCTTCAAATTCTGGCAGAGCATCTTCTATTAGTTGATCAGTAGAGTCATCCTCTATATCAAGGCAATCCTCTTCTGATTCACAAGCAATAACCATGCAAAATTCTGAATCATCGACTGGTCCGACTGTACCAAATCTGAGACCCTCTTTTGAGTTGGGAGTTCGACTTTTAACACTCCATAACTTTTCAAAAAGTTATAATTTATCTTTAGGCATTTGTTTTGGTAAATTTCCCTATTGAATTAACTTTTGTACACAAGGGAAACGTAACCAAAAGGCAATTCCACTAACTCATTAGGATCATCATTCAAGTTTACATGATTTTCAAGATCAGTAGAGGTAGAAGCATGATAAAATTTGATCAATTTTGAACCAACACTACCGACTTCCTTGACCTCTAAACTCTCGACCTTTTGAGGGAGAATTGGAGTAAGGGTCATAGCATTCACATAGTGGTTTATCTGATCATATATTGTCTCATATTTGCTTTTTTTGGTATCTTCCAAGGATATATCGTACTAAGGTTTTCTACGCTTGTTTACTGAATCTGTGGCTAGGCTGGGAGGATACCAGCTCTCACTTTGGAGCTCCCACGTTCCCCTTGTATAAGGGCTAACATCTACACTTCAGCACCCAAATGATTGGACCAAATTGAGGATTTTAGTCTGTCACTCTAAAATCTCCAATTCTACGCCCGATAATATTATTTTCCTATTTATTTGCACCCAACTTCCAAGGGCTTTGACCTCCCTGAATCTTGGATGTAATCTTCACTTTAGTTGTAAAACTCAACATATTTTAACAAATCAATTTGCCAGATTGAAAGTAAATTAAGATCGAAGTGAAAATATCATCATAATTTCTTAAACATTTTCATGGCTTCACCAATTCAAATCACCATTTCATAAATCTAAGGACAAGGAGAAACACAGAGAAAACTACTCAGACCTCATAGGAAAACACAACAAAACTAGGAATTCATATATAAAATCAAAGTCATACAAACTACAATAATAAAATAACTTATCTCTAATTTCTCCCCAAGAAAACTCCTTGAAGTTCCTCTAAATCTCTTTCTTTTTTTACAGCACGCAGAATTCCTCTTCAAAGCAGCAAGGAGGAAGAAATCTCTCACTTTCCCTCCACTCTTACATCTCTCAAAGAATTCCTCATAATTTTTACACACTAATGGAACCTTTCTAACCTCCAAGAACTCTAGCCTCCTCTCAATTTTTGGCCAAAATCTTCTTTTAAAGTTGTGGATGAGCTTTTCCAAGAGTTGCCTAAGCATCCCTTCAAAATTTATCCTTATCCAAAGCCTGATTGGTCATAACCGCCGAGCTCGCTGTCGGCGACCTCAAGGGCGCCGTCGGTGGACCTCCTTAATGAATTAATTCTGGAGTCTCGGGAAAATCTTGTCATCGGTGCCCTAGTTCAATTCTTCACATTTTGGTCATTTTCGCTCCAAATTTGCTCCTTTTTGCATCTTTTTCCTTCAATGACCCTAATTTATCATTCCTGTAACAAAGCATAAAAAATATCTTTCTTTAAAGTGCAATATCACCAAAAATAGTATAAAATGTGTATGAAAATCTCAACATATTTTCCTCTGGTCAGTAGGCGCCATCTTCATGAATACCAACTTCATGAACTTAGAATGGTTGTAGATCTCCCTTGATGCAATGCTCATGTTCTTCTTTGTAGTACTTAATGCATTGGTGTAGAGACAACGGAACCATGTTGTGTTCATGAATCCACAGTCGACTAAGTAAAGCATTGAAAGAGGTATCAACATCGATGATATGGAATTTAGCAGATGTTATTAGTTCTCCAACCTTTATAAGTAATGTAATCAATCCAAGGGCTCTCTCTCCCTTTTGGTTGAATCCTCTTAACATCATTTATCGGTCGTAAGCTCACGAGCTTCAATGTTCAAATAGGCCAATGTCTGTAGACTCATCAGGTTGAGGGATGCTTTAGGATCTACTAAAACTCTGGACAACACAAATTTGTCGATGTTAACGGAGATATAGAGTGGTCGGTTGTGGTCGACAGTACCAAGCAACAAATCTTCATCTATGAAGGTTACCTCAGGCTGTTCTTTCAATGAACAAACTTCATCTGAGGTTCTGTTGGCCAATTGAGTTAATAAAATCTCTAGGTCAAGCAAGGCTGTAACCAGAGCTTCTCTCATCTCCTTTGACAGGATTAAAGCATTGTAGATGCTTAATCTGGCCAGCAGTTTCCTAAGATGAGCTAGCACGTTGTAATCCACTTTGTATGATCCTTCAATTTTCACTTGGTTGTGTGGTTCTTCCACTGGTGGAGGTTGAGATAGCCTTTCTCGAGTTACTATTTATTTTCCTTTATCTGTTGGAGCTATTCTTGGGGGTAATACTCTCCCGTTCCTTAAGTTTACTTCTGTAATTTCTTCTTCTTGAGATATCATTGTTGAATATTCCAATGTTTCTTCTTTGTCAGAAAGATCTAAGTTGATGGCAAGCAGTGCACCGTGGTGTTCGAGAATTGGTTCCTCACTTCCGATGCTAATGGAGATGGTATCGTTGATGTTTTCTTCGGTCTTGTTAGCGAGTTCATCGGACTCAATTATGTTTTTAGGATCATTTCGGGAATCGAGATTAAGGCTATATTGGTCATTATAGATTATGTCATCATTAGAAATAGTTAGAACGTAGTCGAAATCATGATTATTATATTCATAAGACCCCAGAGGGGCAAAAAGATAATCATACAAAGTCAGGGGTTCGAGGATTTTCTTCCCCAAATCTGTGATAACCAATCTAGTAGAGGCAGCCCCTATCCTACGCCCCATGCTATCAATCTTTGTAGTAGTAGTGATCTTCTTTTTATTTGTCTTTGATGACGATGGCTCTTGTGACAAAATCTTCATCTCGGGCTTGACAGGCTGAAGATTCTGAATGGAGGCTTGTTTTGATGCATTCTGGATTTGATTCATTATTTTCTTAGATGATTTGCTCCAAACTTTATTGCATTCATATTTTTTGATATATGCAAAAGATTATTTTGATGAATCTTGTATTTGGTTTAGGACCCTCTTAAGCTCGTCCCAAGTCGTACTCCATCCCTCTTCTCCAGCATATGGATCAATTGGAGAAATTGACTCAGCCAAAATCATATTTATGGAACCTTTCTTAGGTCCCCTTAAATATTCTTTCTGGATCATTATATTTTATTCTTTGAGATTTCCCTTGAGCCAATCCTTAAAAATGAAACATTCTTCTATAGTGTGCCCCAACAATCTGTGGTATGGGCAGTAATTTGGTTCATCTTTCTTGTCAACTTCTACGGGCTTCTTTGGATATGGTAGTCTGAACTCAGACTTCTGAACATTTTGGATACGACTTCATCTTTGAAAGAATACACCATTTCTGTCGCTCTGTCAGAGATATTTTCTTATTCTCTGTTCAAGATGATCCTCCTTAAGGCAGTTGCTAGTTAGATTGGCTATTATGTTTCTGAGCTTGCTGTGATGAAGATTGGCGAGGATTTTCTGCATATATCTTCATTGGTTGTTTTCCTTTGTTGACAGTCGCTACTGTTCCTGATTTCTTTCAAACACTCTGGTTGCCTTGGACTTTTCATCTGAATCTATATGTTTGATTTCTTCTTGAATATTGCTAGCATTGCTGAGTAGCTTCTCGAAGGATTTGATGGTGAGTCCCTTGAACATGAATGCTACTGGGCCATGAATGCTTTTGAGTAAAATCTCAATTTTGTGGTGTTCCTGTAGCTGAGGTTCACACTTCATGTTAAGGTTTCTCAACCTTAAAATGTAATCCACCAAAGTCTCATTAAGCTTTTTTTTTCCAGCATGAGTTCTCCTATAGAGACATGGTGTTGCACTCCAGCAAATCTCTTCACAAATAATCGTTCCAGCTAGGCAAAGGTTTTTGCTGATCCGTTGGGCAAATCGGCATACCAATCAAAGACGATCCCTGACAAGCTACTGACGAACTGTTGGAAGAGTAGAGCTTCACTATTTCTCGTGTTGCCATAACTGGATCAGAAGTGTGTTATATGTTGTCTGGGATTTACAGTCCCATCAAATATCTTAAATTTTGGGGCCACGAAACCCTTGGGGAAGGGTACGACATCAAATTTCTCTGCACAGGGTCTACTTGTTAGAATTAATGCACAGCCCTAAGATTGGGTTAAGGCCTCCCGAACTTGCTCGACCATTTGCTTAAATTCTTTCTCATGTATGGCGCTTGATGAAGAATCCTTCTTTGGTTGTTCATCATTGTTTGCTGAGGCAACTTCTCTTCTTTTGTCCATGATATGTATGATTTCTGGTTGGTTGATCTCTGAAGAGGCTAGTTACGGTGTTTGTTATTTCCCCTGAATGGTGGCCATGACAGTCATGGCAACGACCATCTCTTCTATCCTTTTCTCTAGTTGGTTGACTTGCTCATCCCTTAGGAGAATAGCCCTACAAAGCTCATCTACGGCGTTCTCTTCGATGAGAGGTTGAGCCTCGCGCGCAGATGCAGCGGCCCTGGTTTTGATGACATGGACATCCATGAAATCTTCTTCAAGGTAGTCATTATACTCAAAATTTTCATCATCATCATCGATGGAGACTCCGTGCTCTCGAGCCAACTCAGAAATCTCGACTCCGAGCCTTTCAACTTTTTCTTCTATCATTGATTCTTTGATTGTTCTAAGATCTGGAGGACCCTGGTGGACTTCCTCCTCTTGCTCTTCCATTTCACTGGCAATTGCTGCAATGATGTCAGATACTTCGGACCCTGGCTTCATTCCATGTTATTGCCCTACAAGCTTACTGGACTGTATCGGTACAGCGACCTTGGGTATCTACACCTTTTTCTTTGACAATGATGTCTCAGGACAGATTGTCCTAGGAGAAACATTGGTATGTTGAAGGGAAGTATGCTCCCCATGGTGCAGACTGACTATAGTACTGGGTAATTTCTTCATCTTTTCCTTTGGAATTTTAGGAATGCCTTTGTAGATGTGCTCGGTAAGATTTTTGGACCCAGTCTTGACTTAACTGGTCGACGACATGTGGTCCTGTTGGGGGTGGAATTTGTGGTGACAATAGCGGTATCAACTCTGCTTCCCAAGTTAAACCAGATGGGAATATGAGCAGGCAAATCTTCAGCTAACCTTTGAGGTCATTTGACAGACTTTATGTCCTTTAAAATTTCTTTCTTCAGACGAGGGGAATTTCATGCCCCACTCGTTTAAGTAATTCATTGACTGAACAACCTTCTTTGGCAGCTAGCTACTAAAAAACTGAACTGAATGGTGATAGGAGTAGGCTTCTTTTTCTCCTCATCATGTCCATGAAGTAACGGTAATGCAGCGACAATTTTCTGAATACTCTCGTATTCATCGATATCCATTAAAGGATAGAATCTACTTCCCCACAGAAGTGGATATACTTCCGGTAATTCTAACTCCTCTTGGTGAGGATTTTCCTCGATAGGTATTTCCTTAGGAATCTGGGCCTTAGTAGCCCTCCGAACTCTTCTGTTGCGGTTTTTCTTTTGAGTCCGGGTTAGTGGTTCAGTTCTTGAACTTAATCCAATTTTGAATACTGGTGGGGGATAGTCAATGCCTCTGACGGATCTTCAATGATCATTACTTCTTTCCCCTTAGCAGCAGCGGGAACAGCAGGCTTGGTAGGTGTCATAGTGGCAACAGTATTCTTGGCCTTTTTAAAAGAAGGGAAGTCCTGAAGATAGTTCAGGTCGAATTCAGCAGACGGCTCCTAAATTTCTGGAGTGGTGACTTTCATTATGACGAACAGGGCTTTCTCGAGAATAACCTTGAGGTCTTCAAATCCTGCTCTAAACTTAATGCTAGGAGCAACATTGCAGGCTTCATGGCTTGTCAGCAGCTTAGAAGAAAAAGTCAGCATTGGGCAGGCTATTGCAATAACTTTAAAACAGAAAGCTCAGGGGTTAGTTATATGGCCAAAAGTTTTTAATCTTAGTGCAAGCACTGAAAATTAACAGAGGTTGATCTATAGACCGGGTAAGTCTTAGTTTGTGGGAATTTTAAAATTTTTAGTAAAAAGATAATTTAAAAGTAGAAAAATTTAATTAATATAAGAAAATTTTAAAGTGCGCGTAACACAACATAATTTGATTTAATTTGCAAAATAGCAAACCAAACTTGGAAGGGAGATGTGAAGTGTTTAGGACCCAGTGCAAGACCCATTTAGCAACACACAATGCCTAGGTGGAACTAGTCCACCAACACACCTATTGGGGGTCCGACCCCACATGAAGATTAAAAAAGTCCTTAATGGCCTCCTGAACCCCTCTGTTCAAAAGAGATTGAACAGACAGTCCAAAAGTCCAAAGAGTTGGTCGTACTTTCTCAAGACAGAAATGGGTAAAGTATGCCAACGGAAGAAGAGAAATTTGGTCTAAGAGTGACATGGACACATTATCGATGTGTGAAGATGTTTCCCTAAAATTTGAAACATCACACACATTTTTCATGAAAGCTTTCTCCCAACTTACCTCGCATACGATAAGCATCCGAGCCGGAGCAACAAAAAGGGTAGCCGTAAGATCAATGTATAGTATGACATCAGTTTTATCTCTTGCTCTTGCCAACTTCCGTCTCAAGCAGGAAAAAGCTACGGTGATCGATTTCTTAGGAATAAGTAGTTCCTTTTTTAGCGCCAAAGCAGATCTTCGTCTTGTCACTATTTTTAGAGTAACTGGCAGAATAATTAGTTGAGTCTGAATGAACCGAAACAACCGAAATCAGACTTTTTTATGTGTCATCCTCATGTAGTGGTGTCCGTGGTTGCGGTATGATTGGTTGTACCTAAGCATGCATGAATCTTTGAAGTTTGAACTGTATTTATGACTCTGCTTCCTTTTAACACCCTATGAGCCATTTTAAGAACTGGAGGAGGGTCGGCGATACATGGGAGCCTCAGCTCATGCATCACTTTACCGAAAGAACCTCCACTATCCCAATTCAAAAAGGCAAGCAGCCTTGAAACAAAAAGGCCAAATGAGGGCTCTTCTTTCTATATAGATTCTAGAAGCCCTAAAATCAAGTAGGTAGCCCTGAAAGCCGAACTTGTTAGGAGTAAGTTTTGGATAAAGATAGGTAAGTGGTAAGATAATATTTCCTTATTTAAATGGAGAGAAAAGTGTGTCCCCAAAGAAGTTGCCAGAAGCTATCGACAATATTTTGGTTAGAGAAGTTGCCCGTTGGAAGCTGTCGGTCACCAGAATTGAAATCACGTTGCTCCCTTTAGAAGGACATTTTAATTTACATATATATTTAAGTTTAATAAAATATGAAATCAAACTGACCCCATATTCTTTATAGTTTAAATGAAAGAGCGCTGTACCTCAAACCGTATCTATTTCGAAGGATAAACACAATACTTAAGGATAAGGCTCGATCAAATAAACTAAGAAATATATGACATTCGTTTGGTCTGCGAAACCATTTTATTTGTCAACAATTTCCTCTATTTAATATGAAGAATTAAATAGGGTTTATATTATGCTGGGTTCGGAGGAGCCTTTATAGTTAATTACATTCTAAATGACCGAAGTCATCTAAGAAATCTCTCGATAAAAATCAGGAAATATTATCTTCAAGGATTTCAAAAGGATAAAACTTTTCAATGAGATTGAACGAAGAGGTATGAAAAGGGAATGGTTTAAATTTGAAACATTTATTGTAGAGTCCAAAGGAGGAAGATCTAAGGGATGTCATAGATCCAGAGGAAAATCTCGGTGACTTCGCAGTCTATCATATGATTTGACTTTAATTTTAAGGAAAAATATTTAGGTGTTTCAACCTGCAATTTTATTTGTTAGGGCTTACATTCGTGTGAAACGATCACACAAATAGCTTGGAAGATGTGAAGATTTAGGTCATGAAGGACTAAAACCTTGGAATCCTAAGACGAGTTAAGGATTATATTGTATAACAGAGCTGTATAAAGGCCTAAAGATAAGGTGAGGATTTATGTAGCATAAGCAGACAACCTCAAAATCCTATGGCTTGGTTGTTTAATTCTAAGGAAGGAAATTGGTTTAGCTGGGGAAGATAGGTTTTGCTGTTGAAGATGGGCGTGTTGCCTACCATGCTAGCTCCAATCTCCTCATTGTAGCACATTTATGTTTTCTAGGATGTCAAGTTATGATGTCAATTCAGACGGTCCTATGGTTGAAGTTCCTTAAATTTTGAGGAAGCATTTTAAAGTTGACTAAAACGACACCGGTTAGGATCCCACGGTTCCCTCATTCTGGAATCACTATTTTTTATTGGATTCACTTAGTCCAAATGATGAGTTTACTAAACTCAACTTAATGAGTTCCATAATTTCATTTAGATCATTGGAAGCCTCGTTAGCAACGGTAGGTTACCTCCTCCAAGGGATTCCCGATCATCCAATAAGGACGTCTTAATTTAGTTGTAGTTATAGTTTCTGTGATGTTTGTGATTCAATTTTGAGTTGTCTTATATTTTGAATGTTGTAAAGGTAATTTTTTATCTTGATTGATTTTAATTATGGTTTTGGTTTTGGTTTTGTGGCTATCCTGACACTTTTAGTTTTCATGCAGGGTGACATTGTTGTTTAGCATGCAAGTTTTGTTTTGTTCATACATGCAGGTAAGTAAGCACAATGTGGAAAGCTTAAGAAAAGATAATGTTGTAAACTATAAAAGCATACCTGACGAGTCTTCTCGTTCCACCACCTGAAACTCAAAATGCATGTTAGAGCATTTTATGTAAAGCGGGAAAAGTAAGGTTTTAGTGACCTACCTAAGCCTAGGTCATATCTTGGTGGGTCCCTATTAATTTTGATTAAGGATGATTTTTTTAAGCAAAACATACTAAGTTTAGTAGACCTCTGAGGTATCCAACAGGTCTAGAGTAAGAAGCAGGTCCATGCTTCCCTCTCAATACCTGGTGAAAAGCCTTGAGCTCATTTAAACATATTATGCTGCTTAATAATTCATCCTATAAATACCTTTAATGATCAGTGAACATTGATGTTTCAATTATCCCTAATAGTAAGGTAATTATCATTTGCCATTTAATTTGGAAGTTATGTGGGTGAAGATCATTAAAGGGGGGCAAGTTAGCGTTATTGAAACACTTAGCCGATTCAAGTTCTAATTTGGTCTTAGGGTGTTCAAAGATGTTTACTTTATATTCATTCTTATAATTCTTGCTTAATCAAATTTGATTTTAGCTTAAGTCACCACTAAGCCCTCTAGACCTAGGAAGATGTCTTTGTTATTTTAAAGAAGTTGAATTTTTTAAGTGATAATAAATATTCATTTTTGAAACACTTAAATGTCATTTGAACATCAAGTAGGGGTATTAAATTAGTGAGTTATCAACTTCCGAAGTCATACTATCATTTAATTTAATAAACTTCCAAATTTTAATAATTTAAGGAATTACAAATTTATCCCTTGATTATGGCAAGAGTGAGGTTGGTTTCTACCAATTAATTCCCTTGTGTTTCAATCATCCAAATAAGTTAGTTATAATCAGAGATTACCCTTTTCCGTCCTTGAATTAAGCCTAAATGATAATTAAGACTAAATTTCCAAAATTACACTTTTGCCCCTAAAACTCTATTACTTCATAATTTGTCAAATTCAATTCAAATGACTTTGAAATATTTATCTCACGTCATCCATGGCTTAATTAAGACATCAAAGGAGAAAATGTGATTTTTCAAAATTTAATTTAATTTACAACTTTATTTTAATGTAAAAATAAGATTTTTCAAGGAAAATTTTATAATTTTACCAAGGTAAAGCTTCAACAACAACAACAACAAAGCCTTAATCCCACTACGTGGGGTCGGCTACATGAATCCTTTTTCTCCATTGCGTCCTATTTAGTGTCATACTTGCATTTAGTTCTAGTAAATTAAGATCATTTTTAATACAATAAGCCCAAGTCTTCCTAGGTCTACCTCTGCCTTTCTTAACACAAGTCGAATTTCAAACATCTACTCTCCTAATCAGATCATCTAATGGTCGATGATTAATATGACCAAACCATCTAAGGCGACTTTCTCTAATTTTTTCTGTCACAGGAGCTATGCCAACCCTATCACGAATATATTCATTCTGCATTTTGTCTCTAATTGTAAAGCCACTCATCCACCTAATCATTCTCATCTCGGCAACACTTAACTTATTATTATGCTTCTCTTTTAAAGGCCAACATTCAACCCCATAGAGCATTGCAGGTCTCACCACCGTCTTATAAAATTTTCCTTTCAGTCTTAGCGGTACTTTTCTATCACACAAAAGGCCCGAAGCATTCCTCCACTACACCCAACCAACTTGAATTCTACTATTAACATCCCAATCTATATCACCATCGCTTTGGACAACGGACCCAAGATATCTAAATCGTTCACACCTTTTAATAATTTGATCACCCAAAGTCACACTTCTGTCACTAGAGTTATTACTACTAAAATTACATTCCATGTATTCAGTTTTAGTTCTACTTAAA
>JXCR01137985.1:486056-521698 GCA_002079205.1 Phalaenopsis hybrid cultivar | reverse complement strand
GCTATAATTCTATCACCAACTCTATTAATTTTTACAACATTATCTTTTAAACTCTTATCTATAATTACACCTAAACCATTTCTAGTGTGACTCTTACCAGAATACCAAAGTTTAAAACCTATTATCAATCTCCTTAGCATTTTCTCCAACCCACTTAGTTTCTTGAATACATAAGATATTAAATCAATCTCCTTAGTATTTCTAGTGCGACTCTTACCAGAATACCAAAGTTGAAAACCTAAATTATCAATCTCCTTAGTCTTTTCTCTAACCCATTTAGTTTCTTGAACACATAAGATATTAATTTTTCTATGAATTTTCTCCAACCCACTTAGTTTCTTGAATACATAAGATATTAATTTTCCTATGAATCATAATACCAACTAATTTCCATTAATTTACCATTGAGAGTGCCTATATTCCAAGATCCTATCCTAATATTAGTTTCATTAGTTTATGGACTAACTTCTTTACCCGCATTCGCCCGTAATGTGGGAACCCTTGCTTATTTAACACTGCACCCGGGCGCCAGTGTAGCTGCCCTTGCACGCTTTTCACTGTATTTAGGTTATACAGCGCGTCGCTTCCAGGGGACACCCTAGCACTTACACAATGACCAAGGTAAAGCTTAATCCATTGAAATTTTTTCTAGAGGTAGACTTAGACTAGAGAAGCATTGGGACCAAATCTTATGATTTGTTGAATTACTGTTGAATTTTAAGAATTATTTTAATTTCTATATTAATTACAAAATAATTTGAATGTATAAAAATAAGTTTTATATTTTTATTAAATATTTCTGAGGTCAAGGAAATCAGAGAAACAAATTTCATATTTTTCTGATTTTTCTTTGAATTGTTAGAATTATTTTAGTGAATATCCATTTTTAGCCTTTAAAAATTATTTTAAGCTTTAAAATTCAATATCTTCACTTAAAAAATTTGAAAAAATATTTCAACTATTCTTAAGTTCTTAAGAAACAATTTAGAACATTTTCTTAAATTTATTATTTTTGTGATATCATTTTTTAATTATTTAAATATTAAAAATAAGCTAAAAAATGAAATTTTTATTTTAATTACCATTTTATTTTTAGAAAATATCTGTGATCATAGAGAACTCCAAAAACTAACTTTTATAATTTTTTGAGTTATATTTTAATTATTAAAAATCATTTTTGTTCCTAAAATGTCATTTAACTTGAAAAATCAATTTGAGTTATTAAATGAGCTCCAAATGTTTGAAATTTTAATGAGGAGTTTTCTTAACTTTAAATCACAATGGAGATTAAAAATTAAGTTCTTTAGATGTTTGTATTTCCCAAAATTAATTTTATTTATGTTTTTGGGTTGGTGGAAATTAAGTGCATTCTCAATGACTTAACCCATGAAATATTTTCCAAAGGGCTCTCTGGTCATAGAAAACCTTCCAAAATTTTCTTGGAATTTTCTAAGCAGCATGCTAATTATTATGATTAATTTATGCAAATAATAGAAATAAATTTGGAAAATATGGATCTCTATTTAGAGATATCCTCTGACTTTGAAAAAATCAGAGGATCTTCCCTAAGATAGAGGAAACAACATGCCAAAATTTATGTCTATATGCATGAAGAATTAAAAGGCTGAAAATAGTGTTTAATTAATTAAAAATAAAATATGTATCAATAAATTTCAAACCATTTCCACATTATTTTCCTCTCTTCACTGAGCAAGAAGGTATATTTATTTTATTTTTGTGATTTTTCTACACCAAGATATGAATTTTTGAAGTTAGGGCTATTTATTTAAATCAGAAAATACCCTATTTATCTATTTAAACGCGCGGCGCTGACTAGATCCTAGGTGACTCTGATGCTCCATGCAACATCTTCTAATTCGGCATTTCCATCCACCTCAGCGATGACTCTGCCCGTGGTTCGTGTAAGAAGACACTGTCCGACTAGATCTCATTCGTTGACAAAATAAATGTGCGATCGAATAGCTCCCCGTCATCGTCCCCAGTGCCTTAACCCGAGAACCATGCATTTTCAAAGCTTAATATCTCACTCATTTCTCAACCAAATTTTATGTGGTTTGTTTCTAAATACTCGTCTAAGTGTGACGAACACATCCATAGGGTAATCAAGCCAATAAATTAGCTTTAATCAAATGGAGGATTAAAATAAGCTCAGGAGGAGGAGAAGTTCAATACCTTTGCTCTGAGAAGGGAAGCTTCATTCATAGGTGCTCCACACATTTTTGGAGGTCTAAGGAGGCTAAGGATTAAGCCTCTTGCTAAGGTGAAAGGCCTATGTATGAATTCGACCAAGCTCAATTTTAGGTGTTGGTCTAGAGCTATGCTAGGGGCTTTATATGAGGGGGATTTGATGGGGCTTCTCCTTCTTTCACTGTAGTGATGGTGTGGGTGAGTTTAATTTGATTTTGGTGGAGTGTAAAGGTATGGAGAGCTCTATCCTGTCTCTGATAAGGTTTTGAGCTCAAAAATTGAACTCCGGCAAAGGGATTTGAGGCAATGTAGTGGTTGGGTTGCACTATGGAGGTCTCAAAGAGGCTTTAGGAGTAATTTGGAGAGCTCTCTCTGAGAAATTTTTATCACTTCCTCCATGGCCATAAAAGTGAGGTTTTTATAAAATGGGCTTTAGGGTGGCTGTGATGGCCAATTGGGGGGTGAAAATGCTTGCTTAGGTGGAGGGCAGAGAGGCTCTATGATTTAATTTGGATGAGGTGGCCTCTAGTTTTGAATTGGGTTTGATTACATGGGGGTGTCCCTTTGTTTGGACATTTTTCGGTCACTAGGCCAGCCGACCAGGCCAAGGGAGGTGACTATGAGGTCAGGTGAGCCAGGGGAATATGTCACAGCAATTAAATGGGTTGGTTTTTAGTTATGGAAAAAATATCCTTGGCTTAAGAAAATTTGGAATCAAATCTTCTGATTTGGGGATCCCTTGGTCCATGGCTCATTTGGGTGGTTCCATGGGGTTTGGCTTGGTCAATATGGTCCAAAATTTGGCTGTGGTGGCCTTGCCTTGACCAATTTGACATGTCTAGGTCAATTTTGGTGCATGGGTCCAAGTGGGTGCAAATGACCAAAACTTTGGTTTGGTCTAGGCTAGCCATGTTAATTGGTTTAATTGATTGATTCATTTGATGTATATGATTGTAATAAAAATTTTTGGTGAAGGATTGAAAGGATTTTGAGTTCAATTGGGGTTTCAACTTGAAGGATTTTGGAATTTTGGTGAATTTGGGCATGTTGGGCTAGACTTGGGTCTAGATTGAGCTAGGCTTGGGCTAAGTCCAAATTGATTGCTGTGAATTGTCAATTGCAATGTGATGAAGAGTTTTCAACATGAATTAGGTTCCAATTTTGAGGTTAAGGCAATCAATTTGGTGAAATTTGGAGGCATAACCAATTTGGGGCTTTTGACTTAGGTTGAAATTAAACAAAATTTAGGCTTCACCAAGGCAATTGAAGGTCAAGTTTGATGTTTAGGAATGTTATGAAGACTTTTTAACATGAATTATGGAAAATTGAGTGGGCTGTGGGTTTAATTGGGTGAGATTAGGTCATGTGACCAAAATTGGATCTTTAACCTAAATCAAACTTGGGCTCAAAGCATGGGCCAATTGGGCTTGGATTTGGTTTAAATTGGTCAAATGGAAGGTTAATTTAAGTTTATGATTAAAACTGGTGGAAATTGGGACCAATTTGATGGACATTTGAGGTGGATTTTGGGAGATTAGGCCTTTTAAGGGCAATTTGGGGGTTTTGAACAAAGATGGTCAAATTTGCCAAACTGAGTCATGTGGTAGTTTAGAAAAATGAAATTAAGAATATTTGGATGGTTTTGGGAATTTTTTGGATTTCTAGGAATTTTTGAAATTTTGGGCTAAGGAGGGGTATTTTGGCAATTTGACCATTTTTGGTGATTTTGGGTAATTTGGGTATTTTCAAAAGGTTTGAAATGACTTTTGAACAAATTTGGGAAAAAAATTTGAATATTTTGGGTAAATTTAGAAATTTTGGCCAAACTTAGTGTTTCAAGGGTATTTAGGTAATTTGGGGAGTTTAGGGGCAAAAAGCCAAGTTGGGTATCTTTGGTAGAATTGGGGAGCTAACCACCATAAATAAGCCATGGACCAATAAAAACCCCATTTAGGTCCTCTATGTGCTGGTCTTAGCTAAACCCTAGCCTAGGGTCAGTGGGTTTAGGGGACCATCTACATGAGTCTCCCAAAGAATTAAGGGATTAAAGTCAAGGAACTTTAGGTTTGCATTTGTGAGTGATTGTGAGTGAGGTGATTATAGTGAGCACCTTAGCTCTATTCCAACACCCAGGGTAAACCTTAAGGTCAAAAAATCCTATGGGAACTCTCCTTGAGCTTCCTCATAATGACCCCACCCACTAAGTGCTAGAGGTTATGACCAATATGTAGAGCTTCAAGTTGAGTAAAGAGGAGTTTAAAATTTCTAATGGTGAGGGTTCCTTTTCTAGTTCTCTAGGAATAGTCAACAAGAAAGTCTTATGGCTAGACCCTAGGCTACTAAAGAGGAAGAACTAGACCTCAACCAAAAGTGATGTCAACAAGAATTGATCAAACTTTTAACAGAGTTTAAAGATTGTTTTGCATGGAGTTATGATGAAATGTTAGGACTGTATGCAAAAGTTGCAGTTCATAAAATCGGGGTGGACAAAGATTTAACCCTAGTAAAACAAGCTCCTAGAAGAATACGCCTCAAAAGAGAGCAGCAAGTCATTACCGAGGTGAAGAAGTTAATATACGTTAACTTTGTAAGAGAATAGCAATACCCCACATGGTTAGCTAACATTGTACTGGTTAAAAATAAAAATGGAGAAATTTGTGTGCGTGTCAACTTCAAGGTTTTGAACAAACAATGTCCAAAGAATGAATTTCCACTGCCAATACCAGAAATGATGGTGGACATCACTTTGACACGTGACATTTTCTCCTTTATGGATGGATTGTTGTGGTACAACCAAATCAAGATGGCTCCAAAAGAAGCAGCACTTACAACCTTCAGAAACCTATCAGGATTTTCTACTACACAGTGATGTCGTTTGGGTTCATGAACACGGGAGCAACATACCAATGAGCTATGACAAAGATTTTTGATGATATCATTTACAACCAATTGGAATGCTACGTGGATGAATTAGTTATCAAAAGTAAAAAGAAAATAGATCATTTGTACGATTTGAGGATCGTGTTCAAACAGTTATGACGATATGACCTTAAGATGAATCCCTTAAAGTGCACTTTAGGCGTTACCTCCAGGAAATTTCCAGGATTTGTTGTCCGTTATCAGGGAATCGAGATTGACCTGAATAAGATTAAAGCTATCTTGGAGATGCCTCCGCCTAAAAACTTGAAACAACTATGTTCCTTACAAGGAAAATTAACATTTGAGACACTTTATTTCTAATCTCTCAGGTAGGTGTCAGTCCTTCTTGGCATTATTTAAAAAGGACATCAAATTTGTTTGGGAAGAGAAATGTCAGTGGGCCTTTGAGGACATTAAGCAATATTTAATGACACCTCTTATTTCGGCTGCCCTTATCCCAGCGAAACCTTTAATACTTTATACCACGACCTTAGACGACTCTCTTGGAGCCCTCTTAGCTCAAATTAATGATGAGGGTAAAGAAAACGTATTATACTACTTGAGTTGATGTGTAATACCGACGGAAGTAAGGTGTCTACCAATCGAGAAGCATTTTCTAGCTTTGATTTTCATCGCCCAAAAGCTTAGACATTACATGTTTTCTCATAAGATTACCCAAATTTCAAAAGTTAATACGTTACAATATCTGATGACCCGACCAACGCTCTCTGGAAATCTAGCAAGATGGTCGATGATTTTGTTGCAATTTGATATAGTTTTTGTTCCCCTCCGTGCTATCAAGGGACATATTTTAGCATACTTTCTCGCTGCACACCCACTTCCAATTGGGTCCATTCTTAATTAAGAGTTACTAGATGAGCAAGTGTTACAGATGGATTCTCCAGAGCGCAATGCTGAGAGATGTACTTCGACGGAACTTCATTAGCTAGAAAAGACAAAGGACCTGGCAAAGCAGGGATTGGTGTGATCTTTATCACACCAGATAAGGGTGTGCTGAAGTTCCATACCACCTGACAGAGCCATGTACCAACAATGAAGTAGAATATGAAGCCTTAATCACTTGATTGGAGTTGGCAATCTTGATGGATATAATGGATATTGCCATCTATGGCAATTCTCAACTTATCATCCAACAAGTCACCAGATAGTACAAGATTTTAAAACCAAAGTTAGCAGAATACCATCGGTACTCAATGAAGCTGCTGGAGCAGATCCCCAATGTAACTTTCTACCAGATTCCTTAGGGAGATAATGCTCATGTTGATGGTCTGACAAAACTTGTAAAATAATTGGCATGTCCCTCGAAGGATTCCATTGACATCACGGTACAAGGAAGATAGGTTTTGTCTCGAATCGACCTTGAAAATCTACACAAGCTTGGAAAAGACGAAGAAATGATGATTGTAGTTGCTGATATCGATGAAGATTGGCATAAGCCATTAATAGAATATTTACAAACTGGAAAGCTGACAGAAGACAAGTCAGTAGTGTATCACATCACAAGAAGGGCTATGTCATGTGCTCTAGTTGGTGATGTCCTCTACAGGAGATCATTCGACCAGTTGTTGCTGCGATGCCTAAGCAAATCAGAAGCATAGAATAATGTTAATGAGGTACATGCTGGATTTGTGTGGTGCTCATCAGTCAGGGCCAAAGATGAAAATGAAGATCAAGAGACTTGGATATTATTGGTCGGCAATGATATTTGAATGCATGGATTAAGCCAGAAGATGTCACTAGTGCCAAGTGCATGGGGTGGTCTTGCACCAGCCTCCGAATGTTCTACACCTAACAGTTGCCTCGTGACCATTCGAGTGTTGGGGCATGGACATAATAGGTCTGATAGACCCTCCGTCTTCTAAAGGACAAATATTTATACTTGCCGCTACGAATTACTTTTCCAAATGGGCAGAGATAGTGTCGTTGCGAGAGGTTACCGCACAACACGTCCTTCAGTTCTTCAAAAGTCAAGTCATCTACTATTTTAAAGTTCCACACAGAATAATCTCTGATAATGGGACAGCTTACAAAAGCACAAAAATTAACAACTTTGTTAAACAGATGGGATAGACTAGAGGTACTCTAGAATTTACTGTCCTATGGCAAATGGCTTAGCCGAAGCCTTCAACAAGACGTTGGTACAAATTTTGAAGAAGACACTATATAAAAACAAAAGAGGTTGACATAATAGATTGCTAGAAGCTTTGTGGGCTACTAGTAAACTTTTAGGACTCCCACTCAGTGTACACCCTACATGCTCGTATATGGGTCCGGGGTCGTACTACCACTAGAAGTCTAGACACCGTCTCTTAGAGTCGTTGTTACTAATCAGCTTACAACAAAAAAAGTGCAATACTCAGATTTGAAGAATTGGAAAGTCTTGAAGGAAAATGACTAGAAGTACAACAACATATGAAACTTTACCAGACGAAGATGATACAAAATCATGACAAATTGGTCAGCCTAAGGACATTCAGAGCTAGTGATCTCATATTTGTGCTCAAAAGGCCTATTCTCGCACACCTCAAGATAGATGGAAAATTTGAGCCAACTTGGGAAGGACCATTTGTCGTAGAAAATGTCTATGCAATTGAAGTCTGCCAATTAGTGGATTTCTGATGCGAAAGACCCATGTTGCTGATCAACGAATGATACTTGAAGACATACTATGAAACTTGACATTGCTTGAATTGAAATTTTGAAATTTTGATTGTTCTGGGGTTATTTATTTGGCCAAACGACTGTGATTGGGTCCAAAAATTTTTGAAATTAACCTTGATAAAATGAAAACTTTTGAAGTTACATACTTTAATTTTCTTTTCTCTACCTTTAAAAGTTTGATATTTTGCTAAATTAAGCAAAGACATATACATTTAAATAAATGATTTTATCACCAACATAAACTAAAATTTTCCCTAATAAACACTTTTTTTTGCTCTTGTTCATGCTAAATTTTAGAGGCACTGATGTTTTTTCTATCGTCTAAAGAGAGAATGTTATAATAGAGGCTTATTTTTGCTTTCAAAGATGGCTGGAACCTTGCACTAAATGAGGAAAGGGAACCGCAAGGTGGCACCATAGACTTCAACATGGACTTCAGTCAAGTCGACATGGATTATGAGGTTCCCCTAATGGATGTGGTCAGCTGTCACGAAAAATAAGGGCTACCTTCTCTGATGAAAATCAGCACCAGGGACAATTCCTCACTGAAGGGGAAGAAACTGATAGTACAACAAGATCTGATGGAGGGGATTAGTTTCTTGTCGTCTATGATAACTGCACCAACCGGGGGCCTAATCATTGCTAAGGATGAAAGACTATCAGATGCACCACTACGAAGTACTCAGCGCAGAAATGCCAATCCTCAAAAGCATAGAGCTTTCTTACGCAAAGAAATAAGACGCTAGAAGGAGGCAAAAAACTTGCTTACCCCTATTCCTGAGGGTAAAATCTATGATCCAGGTGTGAGAGAGACCTCTTCCAGCTTGCCTACCATAGAGGATGAGTTTGAGTTCACTACAAACCCAGAGATACCAGGAGTTTCAGATGATCTTTGTACGGGTTGCTTGACATGCAAAGACAAAATTCCTACATGGACACCAGCTATATGGGCATTTGTGGAATTCCCGGACTGCAACATTCTCTACCTAGAGTGCTACAGTACTATGGAGGAGTACATGTCAGTCGATGATGGATTTCAGATCACCAATCACTTGATGGAGGAATCATATATTTTGCTCGAGACAGAGACATCGCCAGCTTGGGTTCCTACTGATATTGAAATGAGGGAGCATCCTCGATATCTGTCGGTCATCACCACGACAGAATACTACAAAATGAGTAGAGTGAACAAAAGGAAATTTGAATTCTATGAAGAAGTTTTAGGAAAATTCATCAATAAACTGGAAGGCTTGATACTGTATACCAGAGTCTTCTCCGAAAGTAATGAAAGATGTATTCTTGATTGCATCTTTGATCTAAGCAACAAGGGCCGAGCAGACCTTCTAATGGAAAGAACCTATTTTGAGCCATGAAAATGGATGCGAGGAAAGAGCAGGATCACTATGCAATGTGGCTGCTGTTACAACTTCACCAAGGACAGACAAGGAAATCCCTCAGGGATTTTGAGACATGATGAGGTGGACCCATTTCCTCCCATGACAAAATCAATGATCAAGAGAATGGTCTGATAAATCATACTTCTAGTCGACTGTATTCCCAACAATTGTACATCAATATATATGATGAAGGTGACTGCATTTCCCCACATATAGACCATCATGATTTTGTGAGACCTTTTTGCATGGTCTCTTTCATGAGCAGAAGCAACATTTTATTCGAAAAAGAAATAGATGTCATTGGTCCTGGTGAGTTCAAAGGATCCGTGGAGATTCCACTGCCCATATATTCAGTGCTGGTTCTCAAAGGAAATGAAGTAGACATCGTCAAACATTGCATTTCAGGGGTACGACACCGAAGGGTGTTTGTAACTTTTCAAAGAATGGATGACAGCAAAATGCCATATGGATTTCATCCAAATTTGGAGTTGGAGGAGCTACTGCCTTATGACCTATAAGAGTGTTGCACCTCTAAGCACATGCAAAGGGAACTCTTGTCCTGGAGTGTGGCTTAGTAGGTCAGCTCAATCAGGAGCTCGGCCCACCAGAGATGGAAACTCAGGAGATGCCTTTTTAGTGTATTTCAACACAGCAGACATGATGACATATGTATCAGATATGCTCAGCTTTTGATATGTACCCAGCATGAGATATTTTTAGATGTACTCTTGATGCATTCAATATATTATACTTTTTTATTCTTCGACCTATGTTCAAACTGTAACACCTGTTTGAAGCAGATTAATGAAATCTCTTTCAGAATTTAGTTTGTTTGTTCAATTGCCCTTTTGTTTGATGGATAAAAGCCACGGAACAATACATTGGTTTCAAACTACAATGAACAAAGAACAAAACAATAAAAACTTGATAACAATAAAATAATCTTTTGAAAAAAAAATCAACAAAAAAATTTTGAATTTTAAAAATATATTTTGATAATTAAATTTGATAAAGACAATAAGAAAAAAAATAAATTTGTTTAGTTGATTCTCTCAATTTTAAGGTCTCTTACTCTTTGCTCAAGCAGCATGACCGTCCTTATCTGCACAAAACGTCACAAAATTCCACATATCTTCATCACCATTGTCAACCTTTTCACATGACACCCATCTATAAGTTTATCACCACAAACTATTTGTACTACAATCCTGTTCTTGAAGACATTATCGAGACATAACTTCCTTTCCACTATCTCCTGGGTTGGACTTGAGCCACAGAGCTTTCCTTCCTAATGTGACACATAACTTTCTAGATTGGTGTAAGACTCCCTTGAATGGGACCACGACATCCGATTCTCTACACATATCTTCGAGATTGGTGTAAGACCCCCTTGAATGGGATACGACAACAAATTCTCTACACATATCTTTGAGATTGATATAAGACCCCTTTGAATGGGATACGACATCTAATTTTGTACACATATATTCAAGATTGGTGTAAAACCCCCTTGAATGGGATATGCCATTCATTTTCTTACACATATCTTTGAGATTGGTATAAGACCCCCTTGAATGGGACCACGACATCCAAATCTCTACACATATCTTCGAGATTGGTATAAGAACCCCTTGAATAGGATATGGCATCCAATTTCTCTACACATAACTTTGAGATTGGCAGAAGACCCCCTTGAATGGGATACAACATCCAATTCTCTACACATATCTTCGAGATTGGTATAAGTCCCCCTTAAATGGGATACGACATCCAATTCCTTACAAATATCTTCAAGATTGGTATAAGATTCCCTTGAATGGGACCACGACATCCAATTCTCTACACATATCATCGAGATTGGTGTAAGTCCCCCTTGAATGGGATACGACATCTAATTCTCTACACATATCTTTGATATTGGTATAAGACCCCCTCAAATGGGACCACAACATCCAATTCTCTGCACATATCTTTGAGATTCGTATAAGACACCCTTAAATAGGATACTGCATCCAATTCTCTACACATATCTTTGAAATTGGTATAAGACCCCATTGAATGGGATACGACATCCCATTCTCTACACATATCTTCAAGATTGGTATAAGATCCTCTTGAATGGGATACGACATCCAATTCTCTACACATATCTTTGAGATTAGTATAAGACCCTTTGAATGAGACCACGTCATCCAATTCTCTACACATATCTTTGAGATAGGAGTAAGACTCCCTTGAAAGGAACACAACATCCTATTCTCAACCTTTCGATATTGGTGTAAGATCCCCTTGAATGGGACCACGACATCCAATTATCTAAACATATCTTTGAGATTGGTATAAGACCCCCTTGAATGGAACCATGACATCGAATTCTCTACACATATCTTTAAGATTAGTATAAGAGCCCCTTGAATTGGATGCAACATCCAATTATCTACACATATCTAGGGGTGTAAACGAACCGAACACGAACGAACAAAGCTTGTGTTCGTGTTCGGTTCGTTCAAAATTTAGTTTGTTTGAAATAAGCTCGTGTTCGTTTCTTAACGAACGAGCCGAACACGAACCGAACACGAGTTGTTCGCGAACGATGAGCCAATTTGACATCTCTAATATTAATATATAAAAATAATATTATATATTAATTATATAACTTATATTATATAAATATACAATATCTATATTAGTATATTACTACTATAGTATATTAATATATTATTATTATTATTTTATTATATATTATAATTTATAAAATTTAATGTTTTAAAATATAATAAATTTTTTATATATAATTATTTTATATTATTTTATATTTCAAACAATAACGATTCGAACACGAACGAACGCATCACTGTTCGTGTTTGGTTCGTTTAACTAACCGAACGAAAAAAATTTGTTCGCGTTTGTCTCGTTTACTTATCAAACGAATCGAACACGAACTCATTGACGAACCGAACACGAGCTGTTCGCAAACAACGAGCTTTTTTGACAGCCCTACACATATCTTTGAGATTGGTATAAGACCCCCTTGAATGGGACCAAGACATCCAATTCTCTACACATATCTTTGGCATTGGTATAATACCCTCTGAAATGGGACTACGACAGCCAATTCTCTACACATATCTTTGAGATAGGAGTAAGACTCCCTTGAATGGAACACAACATCCTATTCTCAACCCTTTTGGAATTGGTATAAGATCCCCTTAAATGAGACCACGACATCCAATTCTCTACACATATCTTCGAGATAAGAAAAATACTCCCTTGAATGGAATACAACATCCTGTTCTCAACCTTTTGAGATTGGTATAAGACCCACTTAAATGGGACCACGACATCCAATTCTCTACACACATATCTTCGAGATAGGAGTAAGACTCCCTGAATGGAATACAACATCATATTCGCAACCCTTTTGAGATTTGTATAAGACCCCCTTGAATTGGACACAACATCCAATTATCTACACACATCTTCGAGATTAGTATAAGACCCCCTTGAATGGAACACGACATCCTACTCTCAATCTTCAAGGTCGGTACCTAAATTTCAACTCTCTTTTTGGGATTGATACCTAAATTTCAATTTCCATCTTGAGGTCAGCACCTAAATACTGATTCCCATCCTCAGTAGACATCTGAAATTTGATAACTCAAAACCCACTCTCCAATCCCCAGCAAGAGTTCTTATTCCTTGATTTCGATCAGGTATTCACTTGCTAATTCCCCAATGGAAACAATTAGCACACTTATTTTACACTCCTTTCTAGGTTTTGTTGACTTAAGAGTCTACAATGGTTTTGTTGATCTCGTCGGTCAATGCCAATACGCGTGGTGTGCTTGCTCAGCACACCTATTGGGGGTCCATTTGTTAACCTGACTTTTGGTTGAGGTTTAGTTTTCCTTCTGTAGTAGCCTAGGGTCTAGCCATAGGAATTTCCTATTGTCTATTACTAAAAAACTAGAAAAGGAATCCTCACCATTAGGAACTCTAAACTCCTCTTTGCTTAACTTGAAGCTCTACATATTGATCCTAACCTCTAGCACTTAGTAGGTGGGGTCACTATGAGGGAGCTCAAGGAGAGACCTCATAGGGCTGTTTGACCTTAGGGTTGACCCTGAGTGTTGGCCTAGAGCTAGTTCACTCACGTGCACTCACTATCACCTACATCTACTCACAACCTTGAAAACCAAAATTGTTGACTTTGATCCCTTGATCTTTTGGGAGACTCATGTAGATGGTCCCCTAAACCCACTAGCCCTAGGCTAGGGTTTAGCTAAGACTAGTACATAGAGGACACAAATGGGGATTTCAATTTTTCATAGCTCATATACGGTGGTTGGTACCCCAATTCTATTAAAATGTCCAACTTGGCCTTTTGCCCCTAAATCCACCCAAATTACCTAAATGCCCTTGAAATTCTAAATTTTGCCAAAATACTAAAATTCACCCAAAATACCCAAATTTGTTAAAAAATCATTTCAAATCATTTCAAAATACCCAAATTGCCCAAAACCACCCACAAATTTCAAATTTACCAAAATACCCCCAAAAATTGCCAAAATTACAAAAATGCCCTTGGCACCCCAAACTTTTCCAAAACATCCAAAATCATCCAAATGTCTCCAAAATCAATTTGGACTGCATAATTAAACACAAATTGGCCAATTTGACCATTTTGACCAAAACCCCCAATTTGCCTTTAAAGACCCGACTTCCCTAAATTCACCTCAAATATCCAACAATTTGAGCCCAATTCCCCTAAATTTTGATTCTAAACTTGAATTAACCTTTCACATGACTAATATAAACCAAATAAATGCCTAATTGGCCCATGCTTTGAGCTCAATTTTGACTAAGTCAAACCTCCAATTTTGGCCCTATGACCTATTCTCACTTAATTGAACCCCATAGCCTACTCAACTTGCCCCAATTTAAATCTTAATATCTTCATAACAATAATAATCATCAAATTTGACCTTCAATTGGCCTTGGTAAAGCCTCAATTGC
Organism: Phalaenopsis hybrid cultivar; assembly: GCA_002079205.1. Lineage (NCBI taxonomy): Eukaryota > Viridiplantae > Streptophyta > Magnoliopsida > Asparagales > Orchidaceae > Phalaenopsis > Phalaenopsis hybrid cultivar. The sequence continues at coordinate 507,476 of JXCR01137985.1, read as the reverse complement.
ATTCAATTTTAACCCAAGTCCAAAAATTTCCAAATTTACCCCAAATTGGTTGTCCCCAAATTCCACCAAATTGAATCCCCTAATCCTAAAATTGAACCCAAATTTATGTTTAAAACTCTTCATTACATTCATATAGACCATTTTAAACCATCAATTTGGACTTAGCCCAGCCTTAGCCCAACCTAGATCCAAGTCTAGCCCAACACGGCCAAATTGACCAAAATCCCAAAACCCTTCAAATTGAGCTTCCCATTGAACTCAAAACCACTTCAATCCTTCACTAAAATATTCATGAAAATCATTTACATAATTTTGATCAAAAAATTGGGCTCAAAGTCATGAGTAGCCTAACCCAAACCCAACTTTTAGCCATTTGGACCCAAATTGGACCCATGCACCAAAATTGACTTAGCCACCTTAAAGTCACCAAACTAAGGTTTTCATAGCCACTAAGCACGCCTTATTGACCAAGCTAAACCATACTAAACCCACCCAAGCAATTTATGGACTGATGGGTCCCTAAATTAAGGGATTTCATCCCATTTTTAGGCCTTAACCAAAAATTTCTTCCATCATGACAAACCCTTGGAGGTAAATTATAATTAGGCCTCCCACTGACTCACCTGACCTTTTGGCCACCTCCCCTGGCTCTGCTGACTAGCCTAGTGGCCAGAAAACACCAAAAATAAGAGCCCCATGCTCAAATTAAAACCCAAAACACACCCATCTTAGCTGCCTAACTCTGATTGGCCCTTAACACTTTGAAGCTTTCCACCTCAGCTCCACATTGCACCTAATTTGAAGCCATGACATCCACCCTATGCTATTTTACTTAAACCCCTCCTCCATGGATAAAAGAGGAGAATCAAATTTTCTTTGGGGAAACTCTGTTGAGTTGTTCCCAGAGCTACTCCATGACTCCCTAACCTCATTGCAACCATCCTTTGGTCATCTGCTCCATCACTTGAGCTCAATTTTTGAACCCAAAATCAGGGTAAATTTTGGGCATCCTAAAACTCCCCCAAATCTCAAATTGATTTGCTCTTGAGCTTCACCAGAGCAAGAGAGGAAGATCCCCATCAAATCTCCCTCTGTTGAGTCCTCTAATCTATCCCTAGACCAAGGCCGCTCCACCCTTTGATTGAACTCATACTTGGAGCTTTCAACAGAGGAAACAAACACATCCAAGAGGTTCACCAAACTCCACTGAAGCTTCCACAAGTACCCAATCGAGGCCTCACCTCTTGGGCAAAGGTATAGCTCACTAACCCTAATTTTGGGCTCAGTTTGGTCTTTTGTGAAGAAAACTTGCAGTTCATAGCAATGTAACCGTATAAATGTACTTGTCTTGAGTGGATGAAGGTGTAAAAACAAAATTGAAGTGATTTGATTGAGACTAAGCTGAGATCTTATGGTTTAAAGTTGGACGGTTCACAAGTTTTGGCTATCGGGGACGATGACGGAGAGTCGTCTGATCGAGCGTGTATCGGGAATCCCTCGGAGGTGGTAACCTACGGTTGCTAATGAGGGTTCCCACGGTCTAAATGAAAGTATGGAACTCATTAAGTCGAGTTTAATGAATTCATTTAGACTAAGTGAATCTGATAGAAAATAGTGGTACTGGAACGAAGGAACAGTAGGATCCAAACCGGTGTCGCCTTAATCAACTTTAATATGCCCCATGAAAATTTAAAGAACTACAACAATAGGAACATCTGATTTGATATTATAACTTGACACATTAGAAAAATTAAATTTTTCATGGCAAGGAGCTTGGAGCTAGCATTGTGGGCAACACAACCATCTTCAACATCACAACCTGTCTTCACCAGATAAACCATTCCTTCCATAGAATTAAACAACAAGCCATAGTATTTCAAGGTTGTTTACTTATGCAACAGATCCTCAACTTATCTTTAGGCCTTTGTATGGTTCTGTTATACAATCTAAGCTCTAACTCATCTTAAGATTCTGAGGTTGTCGTTCATCACGACCTAAATCCTCACATCTTCTAGGCTATTTGTGTGATTGTTTCACACAAATATAAGCCCTAATCAATAAAATCAACAGGATGAAACACTCAAATAATTTCTCCTCAAAACTGAAGCCAAACAATAAGATAGACTGAGAAGTCACCGAGGTACTCCTTCGGATCTGTGACATCCCCTAGTTCTTCCTCCTTTGGATTCTACAATAAATATTCCAAATTTGAAAAATTTCCCTTTCACACCTCTTTATCCAATTTCGTTGAAAAGTCTCATCCTTTTGAAATCCTTGAGGATAACATTTTCTAATTTTTTATCGAGAGTTTTCTTAGATAACTTCGATTATCTAAGATGTAATTAACTTAGGGGCTTGCCATTATAGGAAGCTTTTCCGAACCCAACTTAATATGAACCCTATTTAATCCTTCATATTAAATAGGGGAACTTATTGGCAAATAAAATAGTTTCGCAAACCAAAAAAATATCATATGTTTCTTAGTTTATTTGATTGAGCTTCATCCTCAAGTCTTGTGTTTATCTTTTGGGATAGATACAGGTCTTGAGGTATAGTGCTCTTTCATTTAAACTATGAAAAATATGAGATTAGTTTGATTTCATATTTTTCTAAAACATAAATATATATGTGTAAATTAAAATGACCTTCCGAAGCAGGCAACGGGATTTCGATTCCGGTGACTAACAGCTTCCAATGGGCAACTCGTCAACCTTTTAGTTCCGACAATTACCCTCTTCCAAGTGCTATAAAGAATATTGACTAATCCAGAGTTTGCTTCGTAATTCTGTGGTTAGGCTGAGAGGATACCTACTACCACTCCAAAGCTCCCCCTACTCCCTCCCTTGAGGGCTAACAATCTCGCATTAGTTTCCAATCAACTGGAAAAAAATGAGGATTTTAATCTGCCATCTTAAAATCTCCAATTTTACATCTAACAAAGTATATTTCGCTATTTATTTGTACTCAATTCTATGGATGACATACTCTCCCATGAAATCAAATGTGATTCTCCCCCTGTTGTAGAAATCATAGCCCTTTTCAGAACATATGTTTCTCAAAATGTTTTAACATTTCAATTGGCCAGATCGAAAAGTAAATGAAGATCGAAGTTCAAATCATTACAAATTATTGACATTTAAAACCATAAAAAATAAAATCATTTTTTCACAAAACCATATCTCAGATTAGGGAGAAGGATAAAGAAGACTACTTAGAATTCATTAGAAAGATACGACAAAACACAGATCTCATATATAAAAATAAGTTTAAAAAATAAAAGAAATAAAAGACACAACTTATCTCACAATCCTTCCAAAGAAAATCCCTAGAAGTTCTCTCCATGCCTTTCTCTCTTTATAAGCACACTCAATTCTCTCTTTGAAGTGTAATGAAGAAGAAATCTCTCACCTTCCCTCACCTCTTACAACTTTAGAAGAAAATCTCCTCTTCTTCTCTCCTTTCCTTTCACTCCACCCCCACTTTCTTGTCCTTTTCGTGTTGCTCAAACTCCTTGAAATGATCCTCTTTTATTTTGGGCTGCCTTTTTTCAAAAGGAATTCAAAATCCCCTAAAAAATTCCCTCCAAAAGTCAACTCTTTTGAATTCAAAAGATGTATAATTTGATCAAAGAGATATATCCCTTCATAAAAGAACCTTCCAAATTGTCTATATGCATTAAATTACTCCAATTGGTGTGTAGAACAAATTTCCCTTGAAAATTTGCACAAAATTTGTCTTTAACTTCCTTAATCCACAAAAAGTTGTGTTTGGCGCATCATCCACCAAGCCTCTGTCAAAAGGCGCATCATGAGCCAATTTGGCACATCAAGCGTCAAAATTCTAAAATTTGCTGTTTTGGCTCTAATTTTTATCCTTTTTGCTATTTTTTCTCCAAATACCTAAAAATTATATTTCTGCAATAAAAACATGAAAATACCCTTATTCAAAGTGCAATATCACCAAAAATAAGTATAAAATATGTACTTAAAACAGTATATTATTTTGGTGTATCATGAAGGCAGATTGATTTTCACAAATGAGATAGAGGAGGTGAGGTTGAATTATATGTGATAGCACTTTACTGATGATCTTAGACATTACATTTGTAAGATTGATAGGTCTAAAATTTTCTCATTTCTTCTTGGAGTTATTTTTGGGGATTAGAGCAATGGTGGAGAATTTAAAGTAGTTAGGAAGATCCATCCCTCTAAAGAAGCTCTGAACAACTTCCATAATATCATATTTGCTAATATTCGATGCCTTTGTATAGAAGTCTGCAGTAAGTTGATTCCAGACTTTTTATATAGATTTAAAATGCGATGTATGTGATTATATGCTTTAACTTCCTTAATAGTTATTCTTAATTTGCAACAAAGTCAAAAACTTGATCCAAAGCAAAAGCTAGGTAAGTTTTCCACTATGAAATAAATAAGGATACAATTTTAATATTAGATATGAGATACTACGCAAGTATACGTATCGTTATCAAGTAATATAGGACTTTTTTATTAAGCCTTGAATATTGAACCCATAGGGAAAATGGATATATGTTTTTTAGGAATTTAAAAATTTTAGATGGTAAAAATCTACTAAGCAAAATATTTTTACTTAAACTTAAGATGCTAAATAAGAATGCAAACACAATTCTTTTTTTAATTTTTGGTTTATGAAAATAAAGTAAACAACTAATTAGCTTAATTAAATACTGTAAGATGAAGACGATATAAATAAAATATCTTTTTCTTTATCATGAATCAGTAATAAGTAGAGAAATTATATTGTGAATGTTTTCTAAATGTGTTATGTTAAATAGGAGAAATAATATTTTTTACCCTTACTGGAAATGCTATAAAGAACATTGCCTAATCTATAGTTTGAATAGTCTTGAAAACCGACTAGGCAGGGAAGATACTAGTTCTCACTCTAGAGTTCCCTCTTCTCCCTCCACCTGGGAGCTAATATCTCGTATCAAAACCTAAAACTATAAATCAAATTGGGGGTTTTAGTCTGTCATTCTAAATTCCTCTAATTCTACACCCTTGAAAAGTTTATTACCATATTTATTTGCACTCAACCCCATGAACTACATTCTCATTCATGGAATCAATATGTGATTCTTATCATTTATTGATTGAGACAATACCATCTTGGATCTTACATGTTCTCACAACAACTATTAACATCTTAATTGGCCAAATCTAGAACTAAATGAAGTGCAAGGTTTGTAATCATCACAACTTCTTCCAACTTTGAAGCCTAATACTTCACACAACTTCATTTCAACACTTAATCACTTATCATTTTAAGGAAAAATTAAAGAAAACTACTCAAAATTCATGAAGAAAACACAACCACACATGAGTTTAAAAGTAGAAATCATGCACACAAATAAGAAATCTAAATTAAAATCAAGTGTAGTCACAAACATAAACGCTTATCTCAAATCCTCTCCACCAAATGTTTTGAAGTTCCTTTGACTTCTCTTCCTTCACTCACAATACATACTAACCTCGAAATAAAAAGTAAAGTGGCCGAAGGAGGTGACGGTGACTTAGATGGATGATGGCTGTAAATTTGATGGGTGGGTGGCCTCCTCTCTTGGAAAATCTAAGTATTTTATTATAAAAATCTAAGGGGTGCCTTGTCGTATCTTCAAAAAGGTGTCTCCATTCAATGAATCTTCTAGAAGTTGCCTCCTCAAAAGCCAATTGAATGAATTTTTGTGTCCATGAGCTATTTCCCACATTTTTACCAAGGGTTGCTTCAAACACCTCTTCAAAAATCCATTCAAATTAAATAATTCATCTCATAACTACTTCTTACGCTTAAGCATGGGGTACCTAGCGCTTTGGCGCTGCTCCTCTAGTGTTTAGATGCCAATTCTGGGCGCGTAGGTGCCCCAGTTCATTTTTGCACGTTCCTTCATTTTTGCTTCAAATTTGACCATTTTTCACTCCTTTTAGAATTTTTCATCTATTTGATTGCACTTGAAAGAAAAACACACAAATATCTTTCTTTAAAGCGTAATATCTCAAAAATAGGTATAAAAATGTGTATAAAAATACTATATATTTTAGGTGTATCATAAATCCAAATCAGCTAAAAAAGCAAGATCAAGGTCCCTTGTATACTCCACATCCTGGCAAAACAGATCCCTTTGAATTGGGACTCTAGTGCATTAACGTTGAGCAAAGAGATCTTGAAATTAACTAATAGCACTTACTGCAATAGAATCTACAGAATTAAGATAGACCCCAAAAGGGGCCTAAATCTTATGTATAGTATTACATTTCCTCCTATAATTAATGTAAGCATGAAAATATTTAGAATTTTTGTCCCCCTCACAGAATTTAGCCTTGGCGGCCTTTTGTGCATAGAACTCCTTCTACATAGAAATGACATCCATCAAGACTTCATTTGCTATAACCAATTCAGACCCCAGGTCAGGATTGAGCTCCAATCTTGCCTCTAGTTGAGCAACTGATCTTTTGGCGTCTTGAACCTTCGCATTAATATCCCCCAGTACAGACCAATTCCAAGCAGAAAGATGCTTACCAAGCTTTTTATGAAGTAGCCAAAGTTTAATCCATAGGTTATAATGAGAACAGTCCTGCCACACTTGAGTCATTTGATTAAGAAAATCATTTTGGGAAGACCACATATTTAGGTATCTGAAACTAGATTTTCTTTTGGTGGGGGAAGCTGCAATAGAGATAAGGAGGGTCTATGGTCTGAACCAGTCATGCTGAGGTGATGAACAGAAGTGTGCAGAAATTCAGTTAGCCATGAAGAATTAACCAGCACTCTATCCAATCTTTCCCACAGTGAGCCTCTTCCCTAAGTGTATTTAGGGTCATTAAAGCCTTGGTCAAATAAACCAATCAAGCTAATGTTGTCATTGAAAAGATTGATTTGGTTCACATCAGGAGGCCTTCCCCCAAGTTTTTCAGAAGGAGCAGATAGGCAGTTGAAGTCACCACCAACCATCCAAATAGAATTACAAGACCTGCTAATATCTTGAAGGTTGCACCATAACTCCCTTATAGCAATAACTGAACTTCCAACATAGATGAAAAAAGCCAGGACACCTTGACCTCCAATGTAGAATTGTATATGGAGAAATTGTGAATGATCCCTTAAGATATCACATTGACTCTCCTTTCTACAAAGAATCCAAATTTTATTATTAAGATTTGAAAAGTTTAAAAAGTCATGGAAATTTTTCAAAATCTTATGAGGGTTTTGGAGACCATAGGCTCCAAGATTACTATAATTCAGAATTTATACATCCTATTTAAGGTAAGGAGTCTGTTAAGGGACATAGGATGAGCCAATCCACTAACATTCCGACAAAGAAATTTCATCATCCCAGGGAGATGGACTTCCCTCTCCTTCTAGTTCTAGCCATGACATCCATTCTTCCTTGATGAGTGGTCCTTTCCATAAGTGATTGAGCACCTTCCTACATATTTTTCAGCTCCATGGCTCCCTTCTTCTTTTTTCCTAACTTTTGAACAAGCCAATTATCCTCCAAGGCATTGTTTATCTGCCTTAATAAGTTGTCATTCAGGGAGTAACCCAAGTTAGAATTCCCTTTAAGATCTTGAGGGTCTACAGAAACTTACAACTCAGTAGAGTTAGCTTTAACCTCCCCAACTTCACCAAATTGTGCAGTTGCCAGCTCACACTCATAATCCCTATTTATAGGAGGTACTAAAGAAAGACCAACCTCAAGGCGGGTGGAGGTAGGCATTCCCAATCCACCCCCAATAGTTGGCATGGGGGGATTATTGACTTCTAGACTGATATTCCTATATAGGTTTCCTGACCCCTTCCAGATCATCCCCAGCAGGGTCCTTCAAACCAGCCTCAACACTGAGATCCTTAGGAGGACTTTCCATTCTTATTCTAAGGTGTGGATGTAACCTTAGAATAAACATTTTTAGGGCATTTTATTATATTTTTACAAATTTTTAATTATTTTTAATTGATAAGGTAGTTCAAAAATGAACTATTTATTTTAAAATAAATTTTATTTTTCCTAGATGTTCGTGATCATAAGGAACTTAGAAAATCACTTTTCATAATTTTCCTAATTATAGTTTATATAATATAATTATCTTAATGCAAAATCCACATTTACTTGAAAATAGACTATAGTGATCAAATAATTTCAAATGGGTTTCAAAATTCTACAGTGAGTTAAAATAATCATTATTTACAGTGTGGAATCATTTTTTGTAATTTTTCAAATTATGTTATATTTATTTAAAATTTTTATGACTTAAAATAGCTTAATTAGCTATAATAATTTAGATAAATATTTAAACTTAGTTTATATTTTTCCTATAGTCAAAAACAAATCCCATATTTTTTTTTACTTAGATTTTAATTTATATAATTATTATAAGCAACAATAGGGAACTAGGCTTTAAAATTAGGGTTTTAAACGAGAGGTATACTCTGACCATGGAAAATTAGAGGACACCCTCACTGACATGAGGAGTAAACCTCTAAAATTTCAAGTAATGGTATCCACTATTTACTTAATTAAAATTAAAACACTGTAGAGAGTATTTAATTAATTAAAACAAAATACATATCAAATAGTTTTTATTTTTTGTCCATAATATTCTCCTCTATTCACTAAGTAAGAGAGTATTTTTATTTTGTTTTTTATAATTTTTCTACACCAAGTTATAAATTTTTAAGGTTTCTAAATTAATTTAAACAAAAAATACCCTATTTTTCTCGTTATCCACGCGGCGGCCAGCTCATCCTAGGCAGCTCCGAAGGCACACGCGGTGTGTTTCGATTCGTTCTGCTTTACACTTGAACGTGTCACGCGTCCCACTGTTCACCAACAAATCTCCCATTCGACTCCTCCACCGTTGGATCAATAGATGTGCGAATGGACAACATCTGTTCATCCCCACCAAGTGATTTAAATCGAGAACAATCCACATTAAAACACTTTGATCTCACTCGATACTCAATCAAATCACATGGGGTTTGTTCCTATAGCTTCTTCTAGTCAAGGCGAACATATCTATATGGTTACATACTTAGTCACTTCACATTTGATGAAATCAAGCTTAAAATTAGGGATTTTAAAATATACCTTTGCTCAAGAGGTGAAGCCTTCACTGGGTGCTTGTAGAAGCTTCACTAAAGTCCAACAAACCTCCTCAAAGTGATAGTTTGAGCTGTGTAAGGTTTAGGTATGAACAACAGGTGATGCAACCTTGGGCTAGGAGTGGGTTGAAAAGCTCAACATAGGGGGGTTTTGATGAGGAACTTCCTTGTTTTGTCTGAGAAAGCTTTTGGATGGTTCAATTTGGGGTTTTAAGGAGTTTGATGGAGTGACAAAAAAAGGTCCTGAATTTTGAACTCAAGATTAGGGTTTGACAACGGGTTTCAATGGCTAAGGATGGTGGGATTGAACTTAGGAAGGCTGGAGGAAGCTTTTTGATCAATTTGGAAGACTCTCCCCAAGCAATTGACAACACTCACTTCTTGTCCTTAAAAGGGATGGTTTTAATAGAGGGGGAAAGGATGGCCATCATAGCAATCAAAGGGATGTAAAATGATGCTTTTGTGGAGAGCTGAACGGTCCAATCCACCAATAGGAATGGGACACATTGGATGGGTGCAATATAGGTTTGTTCCATGGGAGAGACTTCTTAATTTTACGTTTTCCTATCATTAAGCCGACCGACTAGGCTAGGGGAGGTGGCTATCTAGCTCAAGGAACCAAGGAGGAGGTTTAATTATGATCAAGATGGGGGTTTAATCACTTAAGCTCAAGCTTAGGTCACTTGAAATAAAATGGGAAGGAATCCCCTAAATCATTTTGCCCTTGTTCCATGGCACTTCTAGGGGTGGACTAGGAGAATCTAGGCTGGTCCTTTGTGTCCAAATGTCAGCAATGGTGGTTCAAGATGGGTTGAATCTAGTGGCTCCAAGTGGGTTTAGTGTTTGGGTTCAAAATCCATGATTTGGCTTGGACCTAAGTTTAGGTTGAATCAGAGCTTGGATTTAACCCAATTGAATCATCAATTTGATGTAGAAGATTTTCATGAAGTGTTTGGGCATCAACTAGGTCAAAGATTGAGGAGTTGAAGTTCAATTTGGAGGAATTTAAAGTTTGGCAAAAAATTTGGGATTTTGATTTGAGTTGGGTTTGGGCTAGGCTAACGTTTGGATCTACACTAATTGAGTGTTTAAATCATTCTAGCAGAGTGTCATGAAGAGTTTAGAATCCAAAATTGGGGGAATTGGATAGGCTAAGGAGTTCAATTTGATGGGATTTTTGGCTTATGGTCAAATTGTGGATTAAAATTGGGCTTGGAATTTGATTTTAAAATTGGATTCAATTGGTCTCGAATTTGGTCCAAAATTGGCTTAGACATGATGAAATTGAGTTTAGATTTCAAATTGGGAAAATTTGAAATCAATTTGGTGGAAATTATGGGTGATTTGGAGACTTTAGGCATTTTGGGGTAACTTGGGGATTATGGTTAAAATTGTTCAATTTGGTCAAATTAGACCTAATGAGTGGTCAAGATTTGTTTTGGAAGTGTTTGGGAGGTTTTGGGAATTTTTGGATCATGAGGGTCATTTTTGTAATTTTGGCAATTGTAAGGTTATTTTTGGATTTTTGGAAATTTTGGGGTGTTTTGGGACATTTGAGTGTTTACAAGGGGTTTGAGATGATTTTTAGACAAAATTTGAGGATTTTGGAAATTCTTAAACTTTAAGGTTTTGGGGGAAATTTGATAAATTTTGGAAAGTTTGGGGTCAAAAGGCTAAATTGGGTATTTGGGTATAATGAGATCAATTGAGAATGCTAACCACAAAAAATACCCTTATGGTGCCATGAGACCAATGGAGCTCCTACTTTGGATCCTCCATGTGTTGGTCTTAGCCAAACCCTAGTTTAGGGCTAAGGGTTTGGGGGACCATCCACATGAGTTTCTAAAAGAGTAAGGGATTAAGCTAAGCGTGTTTGGTTAAGGGTTTTAGGTTGTGCGTGAGGGTGAGGTTTCAAGTGTGTGTGTGTGTGCAAGACTTACTAAAACCAAACCACTTATAGTCCTATGAGGACTCTTCTTGAGCTCCCCCATGTTAGCTCCACCTACTAAGTGCTAGAGGTTAGAATCAACATTTGGAACTTCAGTAAAGCAAAGAGGCATTTGGAATTTATATTGGGGTAGGATTCCATCACTAGTTATCTAGGTTAGTTGATAGGAAAGTCCTATGGCTAGATCCCAGACTTCTAGGGAAGAAAGACTAGACCTCAGCAAAAAGTCAGGTCAGCAGACATTAGTGAGGTTGGTAGTGTGTAAAGTTTGGTTCACTATGAACTAGTGGTGAACCTTTGATATTTCATTTAAATATGTCAATGAGAAAGTGATCCTACTCACTTCCTCCCTCAATCTCATCTTGCATTGCCCCTTAGATTCAAAAACAATCAAGAATATGCTACTAATTAAAGGCTAGAAACTATGAATAATTGATATTGGGGGTGTCATTATGGCAAATTAAATAATTAACGACAATTGGATCAAAGGGAACTTGCCTACCCAACACATAAACTAGTCCCTCAATAGACTCACTAGCAATGGCATAAAATTGTTGACTCAAAATCATAGCTTGAATCTCAGCCCTAGGTTTTTGAAAAATTCTCCCAAAAATCAATTTCTTCCTCCAAATAGGAGGAGAATATTGTTGTGCAGCTACTAATCTCACAAATTTTCTCTCATTATAGTGAGTAACTCTTATGCCCCTCTTCTTTAGTGGCATTATAGGTGGATGGTTTTCTTGGAATGACTTAGAAGAAAACTCAAAAATCATAGTATAAAAACAAAAGAATAAAAAATCTCATCTATGATTGTAAAGAGCTTGTGGATCTGAGCATTTCACAACTAATTTGCACCTTCCATGGAGTTTTCTCAGAGAGCTAGAGTGAGGTGTAAGGGTTTGGAGAAGTCAGGTAGGAAAATATGCAAAGTAGGGATGAAATTGATCGAACCTAGTTATAAAAGATAAAGGAGTGTGAACACACACAAACACACGTGATGACCATGTCATGATTGTCATGATCATGCCAAATTAGGTGTGGTCATGCCATGACAAAAAGTCTAGTATGTTGTTTTGGACCACGATTTAGATAGTTAGAGCATGATAGTGGTATGAATTTCATTTAAATTAATGATTTTAGAGTTCACTGCACTCTTTTTCAGAGAAGAGTTTTCTAGTCTTATTTTTTAAACCTCCGAACTTTGATTCTTTCGCTCAAAATAAAAATCATGATAATTCATCCAATCTTTTAATGGTCCTAAGATATCTAAATTTTGAAATTTTTTGTCATCAATTTATCATTAATTTTTTAGATACTACATAGGTATTTGATCACAATTTCCCTCCTATGAGTAGTTTTTAACCATTGAATTTCCCAACTAATCTCTATCATTATTTCCTCCACTTATTGCATAGTAAATACGTATCTAGAGGTTTTTGGTCCTTAACCAATTTTACGATGGTGCTCACAAGAGAGTTTTGATGAAAATTTTGAAATGTGAAGGAAGCACCTAACGAGAAAACTTATATTATTGAACTTGATCTTGATATATTTTAAATGTTACTTGAGATTAAATATTTAAGTCATGTCTTGTTTAAGTTCCTAAGTATTGTTGTTCATGTTGAGAAATCAAAGTTTTTTTTTTTTTGAGTTTTTCTTTTATGATATTAATTTGATGTTTGAGGAGAAAACCATCTTTTGAGAGGTTTTCATCCATCTTTTTTATTTTTTATGTTTTTTTTTATTTTTTTATTTTTGAGGACTCCACATGAAATGAAACAAGAAACGAAGAAAACAACATATATTGAGCCTTAGATTAGACTTGGGTTAGGATTGAATTGAGGTGTTATACGGGTCCACTATTTTTGTTTCCAGTTTGACTTAAGTCAACTTGGGTTGATCTAGGTTAGCTTGGGTTGACCAGTCTTGACTTGGGCTGACCTAGGATCGATTGGGTTGGACTCGGTTTAACCTGGATTAACTTAGGTTAGCTTAGGTTTTGTTGGGTTGACTTAGTTTTTCTTAGGTTTGTGTGAAGTTGGACATAGGTTGGGTCAGATCAGACCCAATTTTGGTCAGGTCAAACTTGAGTTGGGTCAAGTCAAACCTGGGTTGGGTCAGGTCAGACCTAAGTTTAGATTAGAGTTAGATTTGTGTTACACCTACTATTGGGTTAGGGTTAGGCTAGGTTTAGGTTTGAGTTAAGGTTGAGCCTAAGTGAGTTAAGGTTTAGGTTTGAGTTAGGGTTGACCTTAAGTGGGTCAGTGTCAAGGTTAGGGTTAAGCCTTCTCTTGGGTTAGGGTTAGGCTAGCATTTTGGTTATGTTAGAGTTTAGATTAGGGTTAAGCCTACTATTAGGTTAGGGTTAGGTTAGGTCAGGGTTTAGATTAGGATTAAGCTTATTATTAGGTTAGGGTTAAGTTGGGTTCGAGTTGACCTTAGTCAAGCCCAAATTGAATCCTAATCTAAGGCAATTGATTGGGTTAACCTAGCCTAAACTCAAATTCTAAAATAAATACTTTAATTAATAGAGGGGGAAGGAGGAGACTTACCAAAGAGGAGGTTGACCTGAGGATGAGGCTCACCAGAGGATTTCTTCTTACTTCTTCTTCCTTAGTTTGAGTAGTCTAAGATAAGTGCTGATTCTATGGACAATTGAGGTGGTCACGCCCAGACTAGCTGTAACCACACCAAGGTAGTTTTGGGCTTGGTCACACCAAGGTCAGGCATGATCATGCCCAAAAATACCTTAGCGTGGTCGGGCTAAAAATGGGTATTTACACTTTTATTTAGTGTGGCTACACTGAATCAAACAACAATGCTAGTGTAAGTCATATATGACCAAAAATGAGGTCAATAAACCCTAACTACCTTGGCCAAATTATCAAATTGCCCCTCCCTTTTTTAAAAATTATTTACATGGTCATTCATTTTCCATCCTTCATCCCCCTCCATCCAACCCTNACCCCACACTTCTATTAGCCCATATATCTCTCACTCCCCCACTTTCTTCTCTCCCTCCTCTTCATCAACTAAAATTATAAACCCTTCATTCACTCTTTGTAACTCCTCATTTAATTCTAGCCATCCAACTCTTTGTTAACTCCCTTCCCCCCTCCTCCCAAAAACTCACCGAATGATCTCCCCCACTTCTTCAGTTGTGACCCTATCTCTCTCCACCACATATTCCACAAAAGTTTTCCAAACTCCCTCCAAACATTCTCCACTTCCAAGTGAAATCAAAATTTCCTTTCCTAATTCTTCTTCCTTTAGCTCAATTGGAAAATGTGTGATTCTCCACATCTTTAAGAAAATTCAAGGTAAGGTTCTTAATTTGCTTCTCTGAGATTCTTCCGTCCAATAGTCAAATCATATAGCTTGTATATTACTATAGGAATTTTGAAATTCATCATATGTTTTAAAATTGTTTATGTTTCTTCTAAGTTTTGGGTTAATTTTTAAAATTCACCATTCAAAGTTTCTTTATGTATTTGTTAGTTTTTCGTGTTAATTTTAACACTTTACCATGCCTTTTCAATTTTTTTACAAAATTGCTATCCAATTTAGAGGACTTTTACAATGTTTAAGTTCTATCTTAATTTTATACATCTTTCATGTTAGAATTTTAAGGCTTTTCATGTTTATTTGCCCTATATATTAAATTTTACATTTTTCAAGGTGCAATCATAGGGCTTTGCTTTGATTTCATGATAGTGTATTAATATGGTGCTACTTTATTTAGTTAGCAAATTTCTTTGTTCCTTTTGCAAAAACCAAAAATGTTAAGCATGCTACTGAGAGAAAATATATAGGATCTCATGGAAAACTTATGATTTCTCTTCAATTTCATCAAAAATCTAGTGTTTAAGCTTCATTTTGTGTAAATCAAAATAATTGAAGGCTACACCATGCAAACCATGAGACAAATGTGAGTTTTCCCTATTTACTGAACTTAGGAACCCTAATTAACCAAACATCTCACTAAATTTGGGAGTTGCTGATCACAACAGAATCCTTGTAGACCTTTAATAACCCCTTAGCAGTTGCATTTTGTAATGACAAACACAAAAACCAATAGATCCAACAAGCTATAAACCAACCCAAAAGAGAACTCTCGGTCTATATCCTTCAGTTGTTCAGAAAAGGTTAACAAATTCTAAGAAATGGTATTATCATACTATCCCCACTAAGAAAATATTTGAGATGAGGATCAGGACTGCATTTTAGTGCGACTTTCATATCCCTAGCAAATAGTTGTACATGATTTTAATTTCTTTACAATCCATACACTCATTGTAAAGAGGAAGGATTCTTTCTTAAAATTTGAACTTTTTATCACCAAAACTTTATTTAGTTTTTATAGATTTTATTTTTGAAAGTTTAGCAATTAGTTCAATTAATTTAGTCTTTTAACTGCATTTTATTCAGCATTCACTCATTTACTTTAAATTCAAATTTAGTACTTCATTTTTGTAGTTTAAAATTGTAGTTTACATTATAATCCTAAGAATTTACTTATAAGCATTTCTAACTTCCCTGTGGGATCAATATCTATGACTTCATTAAAGCCCTTTATTACTTGAGTGATACATATACTTGTGTTATTTTTAGGGGGATTTGACAGTTTAACGATTTTTTAAAAAATAAAACTATTTTCACTAAAGCTATTTTTGTTGGGATTAAATTGCATATTTTCTATTGTATCTGTCGTGTTTATTTTGAAATATTGATAAATAATTACAAAATTATCACACTAAATGCACCCCACATCAGATTCCAAGGTGGGTCTTTATAATTCCTAAGAATGTTTAGGAGCATAGTAGAGTCTAATTCTATAAGAATGAATTTCCATTTAAAGATGAGGACACATGTAAAGCCATCCAAACTCCATATAGTCAACCTCCATCGCACAAACAACTAGACAAGGTGAACAAAAAGAACACAAAAATTTCCCAGAGCAAGATCTAAAAACTTCCCCAGCACCAGCCCCACCAATCTACCAGCTACCATCTGTATTATCTTTAATCCATAGGAAAAGGTGGGGTTTCCACCAAATTAGAGAAATAAAATTAGTATTTCAAATGGAATGTACCTTGGCCAATAAATCATCACACCTACCAATGAAAACAGGTTTGTGTTTGTGATATAGAAGTATTTTATGTATGTATGATGACATATTTGAAGTAACTTTCTCTTGCTTAATATAAACCTTCTCATGCTTGTAAGAATTTATGGTCAGGTAGATAAAACAAAAGGTAACAAATGCAACTAAATTAAAGATATGTAATTTATAATGAGGACGTTGCCAAACCTCCTTGCAATGCCTCAACATCGCCTAACCAGAAGGGGGGGGGGAGTGTTAATATTAACCAGCTTACCCATGGTTTTTCAAACTTTGAATTAGAATTAACGTGTAAAGAAGACATGATTCAAGGACTTCTCATTGGATTTATATAAAAGACAATATGAAGGAAATATTGAGCCTTTTAATTTCAAAATATCATCCATTGGAATTAAACTATGAAAGACTTTCCAAAGAAAGAAAGGCAGGAAGTTGAGGGATAGTTAGTCCAAATCACTTTGCCCCATTCTACCTCATTCTAGTGAAACTGCTTCTCATTAATAGATTATGTAATAAAGCTATTTTGATTGATAACAAAGAGTGCCTTATCCTTTCTTTTTCTATAAAATAGAATTTTAGAAATATATGTAGCTTTATTGACACCCAGCATATGAATAAACAATTCCATATTCCAGCCATTATTAAGTAAACAATTAGCCATAACTAGATCTTTATCTCCTTGAGTTCTAAACTAAGTTAAATACTCATTATGTCAGTTATCACACCAAAAGGATAGCTTCCCTTCACCAACTTCCCAATGTGTAAATTCCTCATCATTGTTCCTAATTTTCAACTTGCCTTTAAATATTTTAGAATATTTAGCTTTGGGTTGAACTTACAATGGATGATTTTGCTTGCAAAATTTAGCATGAATATAAATAGACCATAGAGACTCTTTCTTTCTAAATTTAATCCACATAAGTATTGTATTGAATTCTAATAAATACTTTAATAGCCTGGAACTAAGCCCCCCACCTAAGGGAGGCTTGCACAATTTTCTTTAGTTGGCCCAAATTTTTTGTTTATGGTCCCCCATCCATAAGAATTTGTTAAACATTCTTTCCAGGAACAATTGTGTTTTAGATTTGATCTTTAAGACCTATTGAGCTTATAAAGGAATAAGTTTTAATACACTTTTCAACAAGGCAATCTTCCCTCCATACGAAAAGTAGGAATTTGTCCAATCCTGAATCCTAGCCTTGATTTTATCAATGACGTCTTCAAATTGCAGCTGCTTTTTTTTACCTTTTATTAGGTTAACACCCAAATAATTTAATAATAGATCTACAATGCCAAATCTAGGGTAATCATTGGCTCATTTCCTCATTGAATTATTCACAGGTTACCCAAAATACATTTGACATTTAGCAATATTGAAGTTCATTTTTGACATTACCTCAAAAGACAATAATGTTTGGTAGATCATTTTAACCAATTTTTTAGAAGCATTGGTAAAAGAAATGGCATCATCAGCATAGTCCAAATGTCTAACAACATTTAAGCCTTATTTTTAAAATGAATTGAGGGATTAGACTTGTATGTAGTATTGATTAATCTAGAAAAGTAGTCAAAACCCAATATAAATAAAGTAGGGACTCTACTTGATGTAAAGAAACCATGAGTCTTCCCATTAAGAACTATTTGGTAGTAATTCCCTTCAAGCTAACTTTTAATAAATTTGGAAAGGGAGTAGTTGAACCCTATAGCATGAAGGATTGCAAGTATGAATTCATGACTAATTATATCATAAACTTTCGTCAAATCAATCATAATCACAAGATTATCACCTCTACATTTATTTTCAGGTTCAGATATTAATTCTTGAGCCAACATGATGTTATCAACTATACCTCTACCCTGAATAAAAGCCATTTTATTTGGGCAGATCAAAATTGGTATGTGTTGTTTTAACCTCTCCATCATAATTTTGCTAATGATTTTAAACTTAGCTTGAATTGTTTCTGTTTATTTTTAGGGATTAAGACAAATGTAGAGGTGGTAAAATATTTACACAATGGTGTACCCATGTAGAAAATTTGGATAGCATTAAACGCATCATTTTTTATAATATCCAAGTAGAATTTATAAAATTCAACAGTATTTCCATCTGTCCCTGCTACTTTATTGCTATTAGTATCTTGAACAGATTCCTAAATTTCATCCTTTATAAGAATTCCAACAAGTTGTAGTGTTTTTGTGAAGTGTTTTTCATCCCGGTCTACATTATCATCCAATGTTATATTACATGGGACTTTAGTAAATATTGAATCAAAGTACTTTATGCCTTTTTGAATAATATCATCATGTTCTTCAAGCCAATTTCCACTAAGGTCCTATATTTTGAGTATAGTATTAATACACCATCTATTTTTAATATATGCATGATAATATCTTGTGTTTTATTAATTTCCACAAAATTTATTTTCCTAGCCTTTTGTTTAAGATAATCCTCCAATTTAATGGCCTTGTTTAAATTTTTGTAGGCCTCATTTAACTCCAAATTATAGTGATCATTACAAATATCTACCTATTCCAATCTTAGAACCTCCACTTCAGCATCTTTATTTTTTGTTTATAATCTCCAAGGCATTTCCAGTTCCATTTCTTCAAAATCCCAGGCAAATTTTTATACAACTTCCACAATTTCTCCTAATGGTTGCCCTCCATATTATCTGACGATTTCTTCTTCTCGCATAGTAAGAATTCTTCATGGTTGATCCATATGTTTGAAAGTGAAAGGATGCACCAATAAGTTTGTCGGAAAAGTTTATACTCAACAATAAAGGCCTACGATCAGAACCTTGTAGCGAGTGGATAGACTATTTTATATAGAAATTTTTTTAGCCTATATTGATTTTCCAGAACTCTGTCTAACCTCTCAATCACTCTGCCCCTATTCCAAGTATAAATAGTGCCCACAAAGCCATTGTCAAATAGCTTAGCATAAAAAAAGGCCTCATTGAATTTAGTTATCATTGACATATTGAGTCTATTTCCCCCTTTTTTTCTCCTTGTGACTAGTGATCATGTTAAAATCACCCCCAACTATCTAGTTCGTTATCATATTATAACACAATGTAATCAATTTTTTCTCATAAATCCATTCTTAATTTATGACTAGAACTTGCTTAGATAATAGTGGTCCAAATCTTACATATGTTGATATCAAATGACAAATGCAAAAATTATGGATCATTTATGTTAATATTGATTGAGATTCCTTTTTTATAGAACACCCAGATTTTGTTGGTTGGAAAAAAAAAGTTACATTTATTAAAATTCTTTGCAGTTTAATGCTGGTTAATGTGTACAAAGAGTTCCAAGATAACAAATTTTGTTAGGTCTGACCTAATTCTTTCATCTATCAAGGGAGTTGAGTCCAACCACTCCCTGATATTCCATGTAAGTATATTAACCACAATGAAAATGGTGACTCCTTAGAGTTATCCTAGAAAGAGCACCATTTCGCTTCCCTCTAAATATGAAAAATAGTTGTGATGTATGATATTACCTTGCCCCAAGTTTCCTAATTCCATCTTTCCTTACTTTATTTTTCAAGATTTTTGGGCATCCCATTCATCTTCTAATGATATTCTAGCTGCATGAAAATTTTCCATATTAGGACATGAGAGGCATTAACCCAATCATCAGCCTCACATGTTAGACCAATATTTCTATAAATAGACTTTTTTTAGTACCACTAGGTAATTTTGGATCTACGAACTTCTGTATATCAATGCCAGGTACATGTGGTTCCAATTCCAAAGTCAAATCATCAATAATTATCTAGATCATTTTCTCTATGAACTACAATAAGGTGGGTGTTTCTCAATAATAACTTTCTGCCAGTATTTCTTATGTGCTGATATTATCCACACTTCCTCCAAAAAGTTTTGTGTGATATCTCTTTCTACTAAGACCCCCAATGTCTAGGGTCATGACAGACTAAAAGTTGGAGAATCCATTTTTAATGGCTTCTAAAAAATTGTTGCGTTATAGAAGAAATTTTTGATTAAATAGATGAAATTTTAGTCCCGAGAAATGAATCCAAATAGGTATCACAAGGGTTTCGGTTTGTGGATCAATATCCATAGACCATTTGAGGATTTTCATTGCTCAATTATTTATTCTCATGATTCTCTTAGTGAATAATCTTGTTTAGTCCTCCTCATTTTCTAGTTGTAATAGAATGTGTCCATCAAAGGTCAGTTTTCTAACAACTAATAAGGTTCATCATCTCAAAATCCTTCCTAATAAGTTTGAGCTTAAGGCACCCATATAAGAACTTTACCACCAATGCTAATCAACAAGAAGATGCTAAAATAGAATTTTCACTCTCTGTCAGAAAAATGGTAGGTATTCCACTTTTTTACCAACTCCTTTTTAATAAAAGTATTTCCCCACCGACATCTAAAGCTTCATGAAAACACTGAGGGAAGAGAAAATTATAAGCTACCCCTTTCCTTTTATCTCCGACAAGCACCTTGTCAAAGGATCTGTCCATAATATCACAAAGTAACAAAACCAAACCAAACAAACAAGCCACTGTAGTTGCAACAAAGAAAAGAAAGCTATAAAAACCAACCAAAACCAAAACAAACTAGAGGAGAACACATAAAAAACTCAATGAACCTGAAGAATAGAGGATAGGAAATTTACACCCACAACACAAAAAGCCCATAGGAAACAAAAAAACTAGAAAACAAAAGAATTGAAACAATAAACACAAAACAAACAAACCATTAAGAAACCAAAAAACTAAATCCAGAGAACAAAAAAGAAATAGAAAAGGGTCACAAACCACATGGGAGGGCTGCTGCCAAATGCTAATAGAAACAAAATACAAGTCATGAAATGACTGAGAAATCACACAAAGGAGGATTAAAACCAAGGAGCAATAAATAAACAAAGAGATGAAAAGATCACACCAAAATCAGTTGTTGTTAAAACCCTAGCTTGAGGGAAACTCATTTTTGCCAGAGCAACCTTCCGCCTCCATCTTTTATATGTAAATATAATCTATATATATGTGCCGCTTGTTGTGACTCTTTTGCTGGCATCTACAAAGTTAATTGTAAGTCCCCTGGGGTCAGGAGTTCAAGCCCGCATACGTGCAGGATCGAGCGCTTAGGCACATGAGGTTGGTTGAGGGCTTGTATGATAGCCTCTGACCAATCTATGTATGTATGTATGTATATATATATATATATATATA
>JXCR01137985.1:437592-455138 GCA_002079205.1 Phalaenopsis hybrid cultivar | reverse complement strand
GGGGGGGGGGAATTTTACTTAAATATGCATGCCACCCTTGCAACTTGTGTTTTCTGGTGAATCTTACCCTCTTTCCTCTCTTATTAACATAGACTTCATTGGTTTATAATTATTTTAATATTGATTTTTTTTTTTATATTGAATTGATTTTCCATTTTTTGTGTTATTTTTTGGCAGCTTAATACTGATTCTAGTGATGGTTTTGCTTCAAACCATTTGACACCATTGTTTAAAGTGCAACTTTTGAGATTGATGGCTATAAAGTTTGAGATCGAGATGTTGATTATTTTAAATTCTAGAGAACTAATATTATTTTAGCAATTCCATTATATTTTGTAGATGTATTCACATATATATTCTAATTATTGGTTGTAATTTGTATTAAGTCATCACATTTTGGGGAATCATAAAGAGTTGGCTTTTTGGCAATATGAGAAGTCTTAAATTGTATTCATAGACAAGCTAATGACAAGATTTTCAGTTTATAAAATGTTTTATGTTTGCGTTTCATAACATATCCCGGTGTCTAGTTGTACTATTATAGCTTTCCAAACAAGAATGTCACGCCTAGCTGACCCCCTCTTAAGATCAATCGTGGTGCAACGTGGATGGATTACCCATACAAAATTCTTACTAACACCAATTCTTTCTTGCATAAATCAAGACTTAGTGGGTAACGAATTAATCTCATTCAGTCATCGCAAACATTCACAATTTAATTCATAATTCATTAATATTCTTAATTGCTTGGAGCCATGTATAGTAATATCATCAAAACAAATACAAAGCTGCTAAAATCTAACATATAAAAGTACGTACCCAAAAGTGTTTAAAACTTTCAAAATTGTACAATCCAAAAACTATGCAATGTCACACCTAGCTAATCGCCTGATGTTCCTCACCCCTTCTTGAAAGTCAACAATTTAAAGGAGTGAGCTACAAGCCCACAAAATAATCATGACTACAAATTTTATAAATGGAAGGAAAACAACTTGCATGTTTAACAGTGATTAATATGAATAATAACAGTATATAACACATACACACTTTAAACGTAAGAAACATCTAAAATAAGGATATGAATGTAGTAACTATTAATGAACTGTAACAATTATACATTTCATTCTATCTGCACGATCATATAAATATCTTTAACTATTTCGTAATCAATAACCGTCGTTTTAGGAATGTCACTTGTACTTGCATAAGTTTTAATTAAATTTATTTCAGTTCATATCATTGGGTTGTCACCCAGCTCTTAGGCTACACAATTATTGATAAAAGTCAAGCTTCTTTCAACATATTAAGTATCAACAATTTCCTTGATATCAACATTTTGGTCTCTGCCTAAATATCAAGAGTCAGGAGTTCTAAGCTTTCCTATGATCTTACCTGCAAGTTATTCATATAATGACCTACCTATCACAACACTTAGTGACATTTCCTTGAGCATAATTTTTTTTAGCAATCATTCATCATGTGTAAATCATTTATCGTATGCATATGTAATGATATATGAATACTTGCCAACAACAATTTATTAAATATATTTACCAATTCAATAAAAAACAATAAAATAAGCAATATCATTAGTGTCACCTTAAATTTACATTTATTTAACATATGCAATTATTCATCAATATACAAAAAAAAATTTAAATAAAGTTGGATATCAATAAATCACATAGTAATTGTATTGAAAGATATTTTTCTTAATTTAGCATATGATTGCCTGATCAGAATTGACAGAGAGTCCCGCAACGAGTTTTTTCAAGTTTGCCTTGAACTTGCTATCTAGAGTACACCATTCAGAATCATAATTTTTTAGAATTTCATGAAAATTTTAACTTAGGTCTTAATTTAACCCAAATATATTTCAATTGCTTCTCTTACGTCGATATACTTTTCTTGCATTAAGTTCTCTTTCTAAAAATTTTCTTCTATTCCCTTCTCTTTCCTCTTTTTTTCTTCACCTTTTCTTTTCTATCACGACTCAGCCCGGGGCTTAGATTTAACTAATGCGGGAACAAACATAAAATTAAGTTTTGTATTATTCTATTTCTAATAATAATAATTTATTATCTACATATTAATTGAAAGAACCACTAAATAAAATAAATGAATTGATCAAATAAACGGTTACATTTCAGGTTGATTTTATCGTCTTCTATAATATTATCTTCTCTTCTATTCATCTTAATCAAAAGCTATATCTCAAAAATCATATTAAAATAATATAGAGTTATCTAACATAATTCGGGGGCAATCACACTTTCAAACTATAGTAATAAAAAAAAATAATGTGCATGCTGGTTTTTCATATTTTGCTAGATAAGAACTTATAATAACTTAATATGTGTCCATTATATTTATTCAATGAAAGTATTTTAAACTTTGATATACATTACATTTAACGGTATTCTTTAAAGTTTAATTTTTAAGTTTAATTTTACTTTATTCTTATAACATTCACATTTATCTCTTGAGCATTGTCTAAACATAACCTAATAAATCAATGACCGATGTTTTCTCGTCGAAACATCAATTTTCTTTAATTTACACGCTTTTTTAAGATAAAAAATTGTCTACTCGCCTCTGATCGATATTCTTCCGCCAACACAACAGTTAACAATTTGAATATTACAATTATTTGGGGTGATAGAATAATATTTACGCTTGACGTCCTCTGCCTGTATCATAAGAGGGTGAATTTCTTTTCTCAACATGTACATTTAAACATTCATATATATACTATTTAATTCCTCGCAACATACATTTTTTTTATTGTAAAGATAATTTATATTTATCTACAAAAAATAATGCAACTCTATTAAACTCTAAAGTCATTCGATAATTTGATAGATGCCTCTTTACTAGAATTTTAAGGTCAAGTAATAATTTAACTTATACATTTGGTCATGAAATAAGCTAACATTTACAACTCTATAGAACATAAGACTCATGCAATAATTTAATATTTTTCTTAAATAAACTAATATTGAGCTATTAAAACAATAATATTTAACTTGCATACTTTATAACGGACGATATGAAATATTATATGTGATTTAATTCTATTGATGTACGATATAATAGTGAAAAATTGTAAGCAAAAATATATTTAAAAGCAGGAAATATTACTGTAACATAAAAAATATAATTACTCACTTTAAACTTAGATGATTTTCTTGTTCTTAATTACTCCCACCTCTTTCAAATTAACACCTATAATATATAACATATTCATTGTAATATGTAGAAACGAAGGATTGAAGGAGAGGAAACGATGAGTTGGGAAGCCAAAGAGTGGGAAGGTGAAGCAAGGGAATCGAAAAATAAGGAAGTGAGTTTGCCTTATAAATTGTCTTATGAGGGCGGCAGGGACTTACCTGAGAGTCTAACGACAACGTCGAGGGTAATGAGGAGGGCTCTTCCGGGATCGTGAGGGTTTCAATGTTTGCGGTGAGTGCGACTAAGGCAAAGAGAATAGGAGCTCTTCGTATTAGTGTCGAGCAGATTAGGTCTAGCCATGCTCTGGCACGGAAGCGGAAGTCATCGAGCAAAAAGCAGCGTTTATGTTGCGTAGAGAAGGAAGACGAGATGGGTTGATCGCGCGTTCATGAAGGAGGGAGCCAGAGCCGATGCGTTTGGAGTTCGATTGAAGGAAGAGCTCCCATACAAAGAATGAGAAGATGTGCGATCCCGTGCTTAGAGGAGCAGACAAAATTGCATTAGGGGAAGAACATGTTTGCGCGTGGTTAGGGCTCGACCGAGGATAAGTAATTTTTATTTAATTGATTTAATAATAACAATTATTGATAATAATAATAATAATAATAACAATACAAAAAGAACAAAAAAGCCTTAATCCCACTAGTTGGGGTCGGCTACATGAATCCTATTTCTCCGTTGCATCCTATTTAGTGTCATATTTTCATTTAGTTCTAATTAATTAAGATCATTTTTTATACAATAAGCCCAAGTATTCCTAAGTCTACCTTTGCCTTTCTTAACATAATTCGAATTTAAAACATCTTCTCTCATAATCGGATCATCAGATGGTCGATGCTTAATGTGACCAAACCATTTAAGACGACTTTCTCAAATTTTGTCCATTACAGGAGCTACACCAACCCTATCACGAATATATTCATTTCGCATTGTCTCTAAGTGTAAAGCCACTCATCCACCTAATCATTCTCATTTAGGCAACGCTTAACTTAATATTATGCTTCTCTTTTAAAGGACCGGGTTACTTCGCGCAAATGGTTTGAAGGAAGAAGACGAGTAGAGATGAAGTAATGTCATGCCTTTGATGAGACATTAAGTGCAAAAGAAGCAAAAATTACCTGTTGGTTGTTCCTAGACTTCCAATCTCCACGTTCATCAGTTAAAAATGCTATAATCTTCTAAAGTTTTCCCTCAGTAGGATCAAACTTTGTGTAAAAGCAGTCAGTTACATCAGGTAACAGATATAATGTATTGATCATTCAGGATTTAAATCTACTAGATTTTCCTGAACAAACACCAAATCATCAGTTTCCTCGAGTAGATTATGTAGAAATGACAAAGCAGAAAAATAACAGAATTTCTCCCAATTCTGAGCTACAATAAGATTCTCCATAAAACCACAAGGAGAAAGAAATGCTCGCTCTTGAATCAATTTCTTAGAAACAAGAAGATTACTGTAACGATCTTGGGCCTTTCTACTCATGAACTTCTTGGGTTCAAAAGTATTTTTGCCTTTGCTTCTCTTTAATTTAGGAGTCATAATCAAATCTATAAAAAATTGAATAAACATCTAAATAAGTTCCACAAATAAATTCCATGAACTTCTAGAAGTGTTTTCAAAGTAAAAAATTTTATTCACCATGGATTTTTCACCATTATCTCCCAAATTTTCAATTTTCAACTACTTTATAATCTGGAAAAAATACATGGTGAAAATTGAAATTTTCAAATGCAAAGTGAAGCTCTTACCCAAAGATGAAAAATTTTGAAGTTTTTGATCCAAAAATCTTCTAAATAAGCAAGGAAGGAGAATCCCTAGGGTGCGAAATCGTGCAAAATATGAAAGAAGATGAAGTCCAGCAAAAGAATGGCGTGAACCGGTCCAAAATTTGGGTTTTAGTACATTTCAGCTGGTTCGACGTCTAGGTGCCAGTGCTTGACTGTACAGATTTTGAAAATTTTTATCGTTTTCAAAAGAGCACAACAAACCTAAGGTTTTCAAACCCTAACATATTAGATTCAACAACCATTTCAATAGTTAATTGGTTTCTTCATCTCTCCAATATTTACGTGCACAACCACTAGATTATTAAATATAACCCATTCCAATCATTCCAGTACTCTAACACCAAATATTGACAACAAAAACATGACCCTATTTCATTATTATGAGCATAAGTTCAATATAAACAGACACAACATTGATTCAACAAGAACAATAAAGCAACTACAAACATAATACCAATTGACATTACTATAGACTTTAAATTTAAAGTCGGCACACAACACATAAACACAACAAAATCATTAGATTTCACACATCTTCCTAGCATTAATAATTGTGAACGCTGTTGTCATCTATCTTTTCTCTCATCGGAATTTGACGATCGAATAAGTGGTAAAAAGGAGCACGGGGAAAATCTTCCTCAATTTTCTCTCTTATCCACTGGTTATCTTGATACATCCTTGATACCTCGGAAGCATGCCATGCGATTGAACAATTGTCTGAATTGCCATTCCAGATGTTCATATTGGTAATACATCTCACTTAACTTGGAATGCAGATTCTCCAACTCCTCAATCTTCGCAAGTTTCTCCATTACTCCTTCCAGGCTTAGCGCAAGGAATCTATTGAAGTATGCTTGGATTTCCTTATACATCAACTTCTTTTCTTCCAACATACCCATGTTCTTACTCCATGGATCTTGAGGCAATGATCTCAAGGTAGGGATGATTCTTCCACTCCTTTCCTCCTCTAGAACACTTAGAATATTGAAGAAGATGTCCCAATTCACGTCCATAGTCGTTTTCATAGAGAAGGACGGGGCAAAAATCAAAATTTGGTTGTTTTTGAAATTTACTCGAACTGTGGCGCCTAGACGCCATATTGGGCGCTTAGGCTAGACTTGCAATAAAAGGGGCGCTTAGGTGCCAGGTTCGGTGCCTAGGCGCAAATACCCAAAAATGCCAAAGGTCCAATTTACTCATCCCAACCTCGTTTTAATCATCAAATAAATGTTTTGTGCCTCCTTACATGTAGGACTCATTATAAACTCGATGTAATAATAATCACCAAATAAATCAATCTACACCGACAACTATTAGTTGCCTCCCACAAAACAGTTGGTTTAACATCGTCAGCCCGATGTATCCAATGTTTTACTCTGGTTGATTAGCATTAGGATCTCTTCATCAAAAGGTTTGTTTCCACTAATGTAATGTTTCAGTCAATGTCTGTTTACCTTAATTTTTTGTTTAGTTTTTAGATCTTTAATATGAACAACACCATAAGAATAGACTTTCATTACAATAAATGACTCTGATCACCTGGACTTAAGTTTTACGAGAAATAATTTAATCTTGTATTATATAATAAAACCTTTTCTTTGAGCTCAAAATCTTTTATCAAAATCTTTTGATCATGCTAATTCTTCATCCTTTTTATATAAATCTTTACATTCTCATAAAATCCATTCTTTATTTCCTTAAGTTCATTTAATTGCAATAATCGTTTCTTGCTAGCGTTTCTCAAATTATAGTTAAATTCTTTAGGAGCCCAACAAGCTTTATATTCCAATTAAACCGGCACATGAAGCCTTTCCAAACATGAGCCTACATGGTGACATTTCTAGAAGAGTTTTGTAAGCAGTCTTATAAACTCATAATGCGGAATCAAGTCTAGCATACCAATCTTTTTTGTTAGGATTTACAATTTTTCCAATATTGTTTTAATTTCACGATTGGATACTTCTGCTAAATCATTAGTCTGATGTTGATAAGCTGTGATAATTTGATGTTTAATTCCATATTTCCTCTTTAATGTTTCAATGCTATAGTTTTTAAAATGACTTCCTCCATCATTAATGATCACTAAGTATTTTAAATCTGGTAAAAATATATCTTTAAAAATTTTGCAATACTCTGAGAATCACATCGGGGTAAAGCAACAACTTCAATTCATTTATAAACATAATCCACAACTAATAAAATGTATAGTTTTCCAGAAGATAGTACAAATGATCCAATAAAATTTAAATCTCATGTATTAAAAATTTCAATTTCTGAAGTAAAATTTAAGAGCATTTCATCTCTTTGAGAAATATTATCAACTCTCTGACATCCATCACAAGTCTTCACATAAGTGTTAACATCCCTAAATAATGTTATGCTAATAGAATCCATATTATAAAATTTTAAATGCAGTATTATCCACTTCAAAATTCCCCCAAAAATTCGATTTTATGATATGTTTGAATAATTGTCTGAGTTTCTTTAATTGGTACACATCTTCGAATGACTAAGTCCTTATATTTTTATATAAATAAGGATTATCTCAAAAGTAAAATCTTGCATCATGAATGAATTTTTTCTTTTGGTGTTTCGTTAATCTGTAGGGTAAAATATTATTAAATAGTTAACTATCAGCATACCACGAAATATGCCACTCAACAACAACATATAGTTGTTCATTAGGAAATTTTTTATTTATTACATTATCAAAGTTTCCATAATATTTCTGTTCAAGTAACGACAAATGATTAACAATTTGATTATCAGAACTCTTTCTATTCACTAACTGAAAATCAAATTCCTGCATCAGGACCCATATAATTAATTTTGGTTTTGTATCCTTCTTCAGCATTAGATATTTAATAGTGGAATGATCAGTATGCACAATGCATTGAGCTCCAATAAGATAAGACCTAAATTTATCAAAAACATATACTGTTATAAATAACTCTTTTTCAGTAGTAGTGTAATTAATTTGTGCTTCATTAAGAATTTTACTGACATAGTATATAACTTTAAAAATCGCATCGTATTTTTGTCTTAATATAACCCCAATAGCATAATCACTTGTATCGTACTTTAATTCAACTCATTTTTCCAAGTTAGTTGAAAAAATAATAGGTGCATTAATTAATTTTTTCCTTTAATAATTTGAATACATTTAGGCATTCATCGTTAAAATCAAATGTCGTATCTTTTTTTAAAAGATGACACAGACTTAACAATTTTTGAAAAATCTTTAATGTAACGCCTGTAGAATCTAGCATGTCCTAAAAAACTTCTACCTCCCCTCATCGTGGTAGGTGGGGGTAGTTCAACAATAATTTGAATTTTTGCTGGATCAACTTCCATGTCTTTTTTCAGAAATCTTATGTCCTAAAATAATTCATCGTGCGATCATAAATTTACATTTCTCCCACTTAAGAACTAAATTTGTTTCTTCACAACATTTAAGAATGTTAGCGATCTAAACATGAAAAGTGACATCATGCACCTTTGAAAAGTGCTAGGTACATTACATAAATTGAAAGACATTCTTCTAAAAGCAAGTCCCATTCGAACTTGTAAATGTAATATTTTTCTGATTCTTAGGAGCAATAGAGATTTGGTGGTATCCAGAATATCCATCTAAAACAGAAATTTCGATGTCCAGCTAGTCTATCTTACATTTGATCCAGAAAAGGTACAGAAAAGTCATTTTTTATAGTTGTAAGATTTACGGTTCATTTGGGGCGACTTATAAGTGAGGCGTCATTTTTGAAAACGCCGCCTAATCGTTTGGGTTTGCACGTTTTGAAGACGCTATCTGTCGCATTTGGGTTTTTTACATTAAACGCAGGCTGCAGGTCGACCCCTGCAGTCGACCTGCGGGCCGCGTTTCAGGATAAGCTGCTTATCCTGAAACGCACAAGCTGCCCCAAACAGATCTTTAATTTTCTATAATCAATATAGATACGTCACCTAGTGGTTTGTCTTGTTGGAATTAATTCATTTTGTTCATTAACAGCTACTCTCACTCCCTCTTTCATAGGAACACAGTGAATAGGAGTAACCCAAGCACTATTGAAAATATGATAAATAATTCCAGCATAAAACCCTTTTTTAATTTTTTTTTTCTTTACAATATCTTTCATGATATGATTAAATTTTTTTTGAGGATCTATCCTAGGCTTATGGTAATCCAAAAGCTTTCTTATAATTTTTCAAAGTCTCAATTAATTTTTTTTCTTTAGCTTTAGTTAAATTTGAGGATATTATAACAGATGAATTTGATGAGTTCCATAAAAATGCGTACTTTAAATGCATTGAGAGCACCTTCATCTCTAGTTCAGGAGTTTTTTTTGAATTGAATGGATCAGATGTTTACTATTTTCAGTACTGTCTAAAATCTCAAAATTTTCCAGAATATAATTTGAATCCTCAGTATTTATCTCATTTGATTTATCTTGCAAATCAATTTAATTTTTATCCTCTAGTTCTTTTTGATTTATTATAACTTCACATCTTTCTTGAAATTGATTAACAATCAAAAAGTCAATAATATCCACTCTATAACATTTATCATCTTTTCCTATAACTAGATACTTCATAGATTTAAACACATTAGATGTAACTTTCTGGTTATTAACTCTCATGGTTAACTCTCTTCTCTGCACATCAATCATTGCCAATCAAGTGACAATGAAATGTCCTCTAGAATGATAATAAATTTTTTATCTTCTGCTATATCTAACACAATAAAATCTACAAAGAAGATAAATTTATCCACTTTCACTAATATGCCTTTTATATCGTTCAGCTAACTGAAGCGTTATAGTAGTGAGAAATATCTCATAATCCCAACCTTCTAAATGTAGATAATGACATGAGGTTAATGCTAGTTCCTAAATCACATATTTTTTCAGAAAATTTTTCTTCAATTGCATAAGTTATAGTTAGTCTACGAGGAGCCTTGAGTTTTTAAGGAAGTCTTATTTAAATTATCGCACTACATTGTTCACTTAGTGCAACGGTTTCATAATTTTCAAATTTTATCTTTTTGTTTAAAATTTCTTTCATAAATTTAGCATAACTTGACATTTGTTCCAAGAATTCAGCAAAAAGAATATTAAGTGTAAGTTTTTAAATATCTCGAAAAATTTTCAAAATTTTTGATCTAGTCTTTGTTGTCTTTGTCTCTAAGAAAAATGAGGTGGTGATTTTTGGTGAGACTGGTTTTTCTATGTCTTTAGGAGCAATTTCTTTAGGTTTTTCAGTTTCTACATTTACTTTCTCAACTTCAATCTATTTCTGAATTCCAACATTTAATTCCTTTCCTTTTCAGAGTTGAACAGCTTTAACTTGCTCTTGTCTTTTGATTTTGTTATTCGAATTTATTTCCGTATTACTAGGAAGTGTTCCTGAGGCCTATTGTTAAGTGTATTTGCAAATTGTCCTAGTTGATTCTCAATATTTTTAATTAAAACACTCTGATTTTGTAATTAATTACCCATCTATAACACCATTTATTCTATAGACAAATTCTTTTTCTTAAATTGTTGGTTATTGAACCCAGGAGGATATAAAGGTCTTTAGTTAATATTTCTCTGGTTGTTCCAATTTCCCAATGAGTTCGCTCCTCCATTGCTGACTTCTACCACCAGAATTATTATTCTAGTTAAAGTTGGGGTATTTTTTCCAATCTGGGTTGTAATAGTTAGAATATGAGTTATTAAGTCTATCGTTAATTGCATTTAAAGTCTCTAATAATCATTGAGAATCAATCATTTATCCCAATGAATTTTCTTCAATCACATGAAACGTTTGAGAAAAGTTCATGCTAAATTGGTCTATCTTTCTGGATATCGCGGCAATATAAGATGTCAGAATAGAAATAACATCATTATCATAAATACTGACTACTTTCATAGGATTTGCCATTTCAGGGGGTAATTGAAAATTATTAGTAGTCTCTCTTTAATTAAGATATAAGCTTCATGAAATGATTTTGGCATTAATGAACATCCAGTTGCAGCATCGATAATAGATCTAAGAGATCATACTAACCCACTATAAAATGTTTGAATAATTGACCAGTCTGATAAGACATGAAGTGGACACTTTCTGAGTTTGTTAAATCTTTCCCAAACTTCATATTTTGACTCACTTTCATACTGTGCAAATGAAATAATGTAATTTCTAAGCTTAGCAATTTTTGAAAGTGAAATATTTAGCTAAAATTTCTGTGTGAAATCTTCCCAAGTTTTATTAGATCTAGGTGCTAAAGAGTTTAACCACTTCTTAGCTTTATTTCTTAAGGAAAAAATGTCAAAGCCTTACGACATCGTTTGATTCACCATCGTACTTAATCACTCTTGCGCGCGCGCGCGCACACACACACAGTAGCATCCCCTAGCACTCTAGTCTCTTTTTTCATTTGGGCTTCATCCTTATATGTAAAGCTCTAAAAATCATCAAGAGTTGCTTCAAACACTTCCTTCAAAATTCAACTAAATTCATTGCATAAAAGGGATAACCGTTTCTGGCGTCTAGGTTCCCGACTGTGGCGCCTAGGCCCAATCACGTCCGGTTTCTGGCGCTTAGGCGCCAGAAGTGGCATTTAGGCGCCACTGTTTTATATCTCCATTTTACTTTCGTTTTCATACCTTTTTGTATAAACTTTATTTTCTGCACCTAAAACTAAAAACATACAAAATATCTTTCATTAAAGCGCAATATTTACAAAGATAATCATGAAATGTATATATAAAATAGATAATTTTAAGGCATGTTAAAATCACAAAAAATGACCATCCTAAAGAACCTCATAAATCTATGCATCAAAAAGAAGAGAGGAACTTTGTTTCCTTTATTAGAATTTAACATGTAACTCTATTCAACAATAATCACCAGCCATCCTGAAGAACCCACAAGGTCAAATGTCTAATCATAGACCTCACAAACCTAAAAAAAAATCAAATAAAACTCAAGTGGAAAAGAAACAATTCCAAACACATGAAAATTGCAAAACTAAAAATATCTATAATTCAAGTCACAAAAAATAAACATAGAGTATATAATATAAACAAGATACGTCCAATCAATATCGAATAATGATTACTGTTATCTGATCTCTCGATTCAGCCATTTCTGCAGCACCTTCGACATTCT
Source organism: Phalaenopsis hybrid cultivar (assembly GCA_002079205.1). Taxonomy (NCBI): domain Eukaryota; kingdom Viridiplantae; phylum Streptophyta; class Magnoliopsida; order Asparagales; family Orchidaceae; genus Phalaenopsis; species Phalaenopsis hybrid cultivar. The sequence continues at coordinate 442,967 of JXCR01137985.1, read as the reverse complement.
GGGTGTAAGCTTATGTGATTAAATTTCTAGCTGTGGTATAGATTATCCCACATGAAATTCTAATGCTTCTGGCAGGACTTACATGTGATCATCATCAACCGGGGTGAAGTCAATATCTGACCTAGAATGATGTCGTCGAATATAGTTGTGGAGCGCTATTGTGGCCACTACAATCTGCACTTGTTTTGGAAATGGGTAAGTTAGCATATCACATAGTACGAACCATTTCTTCTTACACATTTCAAACGTTCTTTCAATCGCGTCGCATAAAGAGTACCTTTTTTTTAATATTTTTTTCCTACCGTGAGCAACACCGATGGATCTTTTGAAATCAGGAATGCAAGACTTCGTATTTGGATATGACTTCAGGTACTCCCTCTGTAAAGGATATCCAGTATTGATCAAGCAATATTTACCTGCCCAAATATTGTAATTAGTAATAAACTAAAAAAAATCGAATGTGATTGATATATTTACGAATCTGGAGGTGGGTGCGAGAAGTCTTGCCTTTGATTTCTTATCGCAAAAATAAAAATACGATTATCGTGTGCGTTGCCTTCCCAACCAGCTCTCACAGAACTAAAGCACATATTGAAGTTACAAACAACCATCAAATTTTGTCTGGGCGATCCACATCGTCCAATATATGCGATCTTCTCAGTACTAGTTACTCGTGCATACACATGAGTCCCGTCAATTGCTCAAATACAATTTTGTTAGATTAGTTCAAGTTGTGATTGCCATGCAACTCATTTTACGTCTGAATGTCATGTTATAAAGAATCTTACCTTAAAGAATGACATATATCATGGGTCATTTGCAATATTTGTTGGAGTCATCTCAAATGTTAGATCCTCTAGTTTAATTATTTTTGCCGACAAACTGACAAGAGCTTTCAAATCTATCGAGAAATACCTGTTGACTATCTCCAATGAATGCTGTAATCGCTCCGTCGCTACTCATTGATTTATTCTGTAATGAAATGTAGAGGGTTATTGCTAACATTTGTCTTTTTGTCATTCTTGAGGAGTCGGGAAGCCCATAATGGCTATGTAGTTCATCGAGCATATCCAAAAATGAGTTTCGTCACATAACATGCTATTGAATTGTGTGGGTTGTCCTTGTAGTAACTCACTGACCCATTTATCATCAATATAACTCGATGTTAATCATGGAGTTCGATCGACGAAGGAGTTGTAGTATTCTTACATGATAATCATAGTCGCCGTAATTATTCTTATACGACACAATTGTTGCCAATCCATTCTAGAGAAGTATAAAGGCAATTAGATCAAATCAAACAACATTTAAAAAAATATCTAAAAACTAAAGATTATTTATTACGAAACAGAAATAATTACATAGCATCATATTGATTGTTCGTGCAAGAAAGATAATACATCCATATTAAATAATCCTTTAGAAAATGAAAAAAAAAATCAAGCCGACAAACACTAACACCACGAAATCAAACGTAAATATTGGACAGAAGGTTCGGGGGTATCTTCATGAATATCTGCCTGCGGGTCGGGTCCTCCAGTAACTTCAAAGAGTTCATATACAACGACGTATCTACCATAAGTTCAGGAGGATCAGATTGAGCTCTGCATACTTCTATAAGTTTATTTATTGAGCTTATGGCTGAAGCGGCTCCTTTCTTTTTCTTTTTCTCTTTCTCCACCCTAGGCCACTTTGACTGACATGTGGACTCTAGCTTCCGCTGGTTTAGACTGGGGTCTTCTCCTGACTCATCTACCTGCTCGACCTCCAAGTCATCTGATATGCTTGTAAACTTATGCTCACTCGGGGTGAACGCATGCATGCTCGTTGCAAAAACTCCATTAAACATGAACGCATGCATGCTCGTCGCAACAAACACACACACACAGTCCGCTTGATAGGATCCCAACCTAAGTCATTGGATCCCTGTTTTAGTTCCTTCCAAACTTCCGGTTCTTCTTTAACTGATCCCACTTGTTTTTAAATTTTAATCTATCGTAGTCCCTTCCTATCATTTCTTGGAACTTCTTCGTAATATTCTGCCACTTTTATTTGTTAAAGTAGGTGGTGGGTCTATTTCCAAGCTCAATCTCCTTAATATAGATGTTGCAAAATATAATTGTGACTTCTCTATCCCACATTGCTGATGAAACCACTTCTTTAGTCTTAATTATTACGTTAATAATAAAAAAAAAAGGATCAAGAAAGAAACTGATATAGCTAGTAAAACAAAAAATAAGATAAAAAAGAAAGCTCTAATAAAAATCTTAAAAACCAAAACAAGAAAACACAAGAATGAAAATCTGTTCAAAAATTCAATCCAAAATGCGTTGATGAAGATGATGTTGATATAGAAAGAACGAAAATCTCAACACCTTCATGATTTTTTCCACCATATATACTTGACTTTAGCCACAAATCAGTCTCAAGACAACCACCAACCAGACAGAAACCACCATATCACAACCACAACCCACCCCCATCACAGTCCCAACACAACCACAACCCAGTCCCAAGACAACCACAAACCAGGCAGAACCCTGCCATCACAGCCACGACCCACCCCCCATCACAGCTCCATCACAACCCCCACAACTGCCATCCACCACCAACCCACAGACCCAAGCCTAACACAACACACCCAAAGCCACCAACAAACACATCATTCACAGCCACCAACACAACCTCCAGAGCCACCAACATACATACTTCTACCACCAACCCACAAACCCAAGCCCAACATAACACACACCCAGTGCCACCAATAAGCACGTCACCCACAACCACCAACATAGCCTCCACAACCACCAACAAACATATCCCCCACAACGACCAACACAGCCTCTAGAGCCACCAACACACACACATTCACATCCACCACCAACCCACAATCTCAAGCACAACACAACACACACCCAAAGCCACCTACAAGCACATCACTCACAACCACCAACACATCCTCCACGTGCTACCAACAAGCACAACACCCACTGCCACCAACACATCCTCCACAGCCACCAACACACACACATACATCCACCACCAACCCACAGACTCAAGCCCAACACAACACACATCCAAATCCACCAACAAGCACATCACCCACAACTACCAACAGAGCCACCACATGGCACCAACAAACACATCACCCACAACCTCCAACACAAACTCCACATGACACCAACAGGAACAACACCCATAGCCACCAACACAGCCTCCAAGTCATCAACACACATTTACATCCACCATCAACTCACAGACCCAATCACAGTACAACACACACCCAAAACCGCCAACAAGCACATCACCCACAACCACCAACACAGCCTTCACAGCCATCAACACACACTCTCATCCACACACACCGAAAGCCAACACCTCCATCACCAGCGAACATAACAATCATCATAACTACCATCATAGTCAACACACTTCTCCCATCAAATTAAACAAGAAATCATCTTTAGAGCAGATAATAATTGCTCCAATGTTGCTTAAAGGCTCATTCGAACACACAAAATGAAAGAACAATTCACCAAACAAGCATGAGTAACGAATGTGCCAAGCACACCAAGGTGCCCAAAGCAATGCAAGTGAACTAGTCAAAGCCATTCCATAAAAGTTTACCACAGGATTAACTACAGTTATATCTACAAATGAAGCACGCTCTTCCAACCATTTGTCAGATTGAAGATCAAACAAAGAAAATAAAAACAACAAGGAATGTATAGTTTAGGCAATTACAACCAAAGCACTCGAACAATGCTCCAGAACGAATCAACAACTCAATTTCACCCATTCATCAAATTTTCAGTGAAACATCAAACCAACCTCAAAAACCCATTCAATTAAGAAAGCCAAAAATCACTGGAAGAAAGCCATTTCATAAAAAAATACCAGAGGAATAACTACAGTAACCAGAAATCAGAGGGTGGAGGAAGAGGAGAAAGGGAACGGTACGAGTGAGAATGATAGATGCGCGAGAGAGATAGTACTAAAGGGTTCTTGAGAGCGATCGATGCAAGGGTAGATGACATGTAAGAGAGGCGAGGCTGAGGGCAGCGAGGTAAAAGTTATGCGAACGAACGCGGGCCGTGGGGTCGATTCCCCGACCACGTTTATTAAAAAAACCCATACGCCATTTTCCATTAAGCTGCTTGAATGCATGAAACAAACAGAACGAAGACGTTTTGAGAACTCCACTCGCGGTTATAAGTTGCCCAAAATTGGGCCTTAAGTTAATTACAATCAAATTTATAATTTTGTCATTTTAATTAAATCTTTATATTTTATGTTTAACTATTGCAATTAATACTAATATTAAATAATATTTTTTAAACTAATTACCTTTGGAAATGTAACCCCAACCTTTCTCAGCTTTCTCCTTTTTTGCACAATCACCAAACTCGATTTCTTTTAAATTTTAATTCAATTATTGGTCCAATTAAAATTAGTAATATTAAATTTTAGAATCTGAATAATATTTAACTAATTAAATAAAATAAAACCTTTATCTTGATTACTCTTTTCATTTTTTAATTAGAAATTTCTTCTACCTATGTTTATTGACATTATTAAATATAATCTTATATTAACACTTAAATAAAATCAATTATACAAAGTAAATGCTAAAATAAATGTATAATTAAGAATTCATAATGAGCATACTTGGCCTCAAAAACTATCCTGGTTATATCTTTCTATTTGGTTCTGACCTGATAATATCCCGATCTTAAATCAATTCTAGAAAATGTAGTAGCGCCATCCAACCGATCAACTCTCTATAATCAATGCATAATCTCATAGATCTGCTTTTCTTCTTAAAAATAATATGGGAGCACTCCAAAGTGAATTACTTGGCACGATAAAATATTTACCTATAATTTTTTACAGTTAATATGTCAATTTCTGCAATTCCTTCGGAACCATTTTATAAGAAGACTTGAAAATTATAGTTGTCCATGACTTCAAATCAATGCCAAATTTAACTTTTCTTTCTCATGGTAGACTTGAAAATTTCTTGAAATTTTGAAACTACCGGAAGATTCTTTAATTCTTGCACATCCTTGTTCATCACTTCTAATTTTTTTAACCAATAGCTCACCACTTCACAAACTTTTTTAACCTTCATTGCATTGATTAAGAAGATAATGCAGTCTTATTGCAAGAGAAACAAAATGGCTTCTTGCCAGACAAATTGAACATCAATCTCTTCTTTTAATATTCAGTAGTCCAATTATCGGCGCTAAAAGGGTAAAGTTAAAAGGGTCAAAGTTGGGGGGTTGCCCGTAAGAAGCTGTCGATCGCTGGGAGTGAAGTCCCGTCGCCCGCTTCAGGAGGACGCTTTAATTACATATATATATATATATATATAT
>JXCR01137985.1:401342-431167 GCA_002079205.1 Phalaenopsis hybrid cultivar | reverse complement strand
TCAAGTTATTTTTAGCTTGCCTTTCTTATTTTGCAGTTAGCCTAGAAGACTGATCCTTAATTCATTCTGATATTTCTTCAGATATATTCACTTGTATTTGCACAATTTATTATTCAATGCAATTTATCATATAATAGTTATGTCATGCATACATTCTTTCTTCAAGTTATTTGAGTTATCCACTCCAAATTTAGTTAACATATAGCTCTTTATTAATAAATTTATATTTTAATCTAATTTTTACTTCTAAACCTAAGCATGCTTCCATCATTATTTTCATCCAAGCCTTCGCTTTGCTACTAGTTTTTGTTATACCACAACTGACTCGGTAAGACAAAATTCTCACCAACTCTAATTAAAACTCATACAAATCAAGATTCAGTGGATAGTGAATTAGTCTCACTCAATTGTCACAAACATGTACAATTTAATTGAATTCATAATTCGTCAATATTCTCAATTTCTTAGAAGTGTGCATAATAATATCACCAAAATACATATAGAGCCCCGGATGCGAAAAGTGGAAGTTTGTGTTAGGTATTCGACAACCAACATAAAATTTGTCGAAAAATTATGACATGAATCCTTTAAACTTTATTATCACCTTGATAAAACAAAAAAAAAAATTACTAAACATTGTGGTCATTTGCATAAGTGAGGCTCCTAGTGATGAAGTGTATGGTCAAGGAAATGAGATTATGCCACAACCCAATTTGGAAGCTTGAAAAACCAAGACGATAACATATACTCAAACAAAAATTTAGATATTTCTTTTAACATTAAATAATATCAAAATTTTATTAAACTTTTTCAAAACATTAACATCTTTTTTTCAACTTTTATGGCGTATTTTTTAATGAAAAATTTACATATATATAGCACACAATTTTTATGTATTTACATATCTCACACCTAAACTTCTATAATTACATACATAATATTTTGGTGTTTTAAACCTATGCTTGAAACCATGTATTTGACTTTTAGAAATTGATGATGGGGCAACTTTTGATGTGATATTAAATAATTGAGTATTATGTGCTTAAATCTGAAATTTAGGTGTGAGATATGTAAATACATAAGGTTTTTGTGCTTTGTATGTAAATGTCCCATAATTAGTATACCATAGTTATTGGGGCTGATGTTTTTTTTGGAGCATGCTAGTGTTTGTGCCCTACATTTGCAGCTTCTATGTTCTTAGTGGGTTGACTTATTTGGTCTCTTTCGTTTATACAATTTTTGTTGAAGCAAAACCACATAAAATTTTGCTTATTTAATGTTGTGTGTTTCTTAAAAGGTGTGAACGCTTTAGATATCTCGGGTCTATTGTTAAAAGTGATGGTGATATTGATGGGGATTTTATTAGTAAAACTCAAGTTGATTGGTTGAAGTGGAGGAATGCTTCGGGCCTATTTTGTGATGGAAAAGTACCGCTTAAATTGAAAGGAAAATTATATAAGATGGTGGTGAGACCTGCAATGCTCTATGACGCTGAATGTTGGCCTTTAAAAGAGAAGCATAAAACTAAGTTAAGTGTTACCAAGATGAGAATGATTAGGTAGATGAGTGGCTTTACACTTAGAGACAAAATGCAAAATGAATATATCCGTGATAGAGTTGATGTATCTCCAGTAACAGACAAAATTAGAGAGAGTCGTTTTAGATGGTTTGGTCATATTAAACATCGACCAATTGATGATCCGATTAAAAGAGTAGATGTTTTAGATTCGACTTATGTTAAGAAAGGCAGACGTAGACTTAAAAAGGTTTGGGCATATTGTAAAAAAAATGATCTTAATTTATTAGAATTAAATGAATATATGACAATAAAAAGTACTCAATGGAGAAAAATGATTCATGTAGCCGGCCCCTTTTAGTGGGATAAAAGTTTTGTTGTTGTAATGTTGTGTTTTTTTGTCTGTTCTGTTCATTTATTTTTGTCGCCCTGTTTTTGATCATGATGATGCTTTATCTCAAGTCTTTTGTATCCTCTTTAAAAAGTGACTTAAATTCTATGGTCATTAATGGAGTAAAAATACAGTTTCTTTCATCAGTTCTAACAGTTGCTTGTATTTTTGGGCATATTAAATTTCCTTGTATTGTTATTGCAAGATTCTTACTGATTTCTATTGTTAAATTCTTCTAGTATTGCTAATTGGAACAATAATTTACTTGTCGTATAGTTTGGAGGCTTGTGCATAGCCATGATGGTTTATTTTAACACCAGAATAAAGGACATGCAACGAACGTTGGTTCTCTTAGTATTTTTAAGGTAGTGCCATACCATAGAATGAAGAACTATTACTACAAAACTTTCTTTTGCTTATTTCCTTATTTTGTGTCATGGTGATATTTCTATGTTCCTTTCTTTCTACATACGGGTTTTTTCTGAGATAAAAATTTTATAAAATTTAAATCTGCAATTTGCTTGTAAAAGCGTCATATTGTTTAGATCATCACTGCAACTCAAATGCTTGTTATGGTGTTTGGAACATTAACAATAAGGCATAGAAGCTTGTCATTGCTTTCTTGTTCTTTCTTAATTTGATGCATTCGAACAAGCAAATAGTTTCAATCAATTACACAAGATCGTCAAATAACATATTTTTGTGCATTTTAAATTTCAGGTGCTATTTATTTCCCCTGAGAGATTATTGAATCCCGAGTTTCTGTCAACATTTGGGGATGGTCTGCCGATATCTTTTGTGGCGATTGATGAAGCCCACTGCATTTCTGAATGGTTAGCATAATGAACATTAGGAAACTTACAAAATAAATTGGCACATTTTGTACACTTAACTTGTTGCTACTATCACATATTCTTTTTCCTTGTTGATACCAAGATGGAATAGCCTTTGTTAATGTTATTTAATTTCCATAATTACCCCAAAAATAACTTCAAATTTTTTAAAAAATTTGATCAGGTCTCACAATTTTCGACCTTCATATTTGAGGTTGAGGGCAACATTGTTACGGTCGGTGCTTAATGCTCAATGCTTTCTTGCAATGACTGCAACTGCAACAACCCAGACATTACATGGCATAATGCGCGCTCTAGAAATTCCTTCGACAGGTCTAATCAAGAAATGCCAAATTAGGGACAATCTACAGCTCTTTATAACCTCAAATGACAATAGGCATGATGAATGTTCTGCTGAAGTAGTACTATTTACCTAGTTCTTCAGCCACTACGGTTTCATTTTGTCTGCTAAATAGTTCAAACTGTTGTAGGCTGAAAGATTTGTTGATTCTTATCAAGTCAATTTCTATGGCCAACATGAGAAGTATCATCATCTACTGCAAGTTTCAGGTTTGCTTGCTTCAGCCATTTCTCCACTGGTCTCTACTTATTGACTTGTGCCACTTCACCCTGCATATGCACCACAGAAAAACACATTATACGATGAACGACTGCTCTTTAAATTTCTCTTGAAGGTCTAACTGCATTAATTTTGACCCATCCTGTAATGTTTTCTTGGCATCACAACTTTCTTTGCATGCATTTCTTAAACTGGACGGGAATTTTGGCGACATTGCTATCTCTTAAAATCTGCATCCGACTCTTCTGAGTGTTTTTATTATTTTAGGTTAAATTTTCAAAAAGGCAGATTCAATTTATAGACAAGACACTATTTAAACATTTCACCATCATTTTGGAAGAATTATAAGATGATTCCAGGGTTTCTATAGGCAAAGCTTTTATTGTTTGTATGGCCCCAATAATGAGAAAACATTTGATTTAGGCTAATCGTTTGGAGATGATCATGTAGCATATAGTGGAATTAATTTTTATTTTCGCTAGTGAAAATTTACCACCTGTAGCTTTGCATATATGGTGGGATAATGATGAAGAACTCGATTAAGATCCCATGGCTTTATTGTTCTGGATTGTCATTGGCTCTAAGAGATGGTTTACTCGATTTAACTGAATGATCATTGTCAACTGCTACTCTTTGTCTAAGAGAATCTTGCAGTTATCACATGCCATTCAACTTTCTCAAATCAATCAGAGGTATGACAGAAGAGTGATTTAATAAAACCCTATACTTATAGACACTTATGTTGAGTTGTTCTCACAGGATTGAGTGGAGAATTAGTTTTACTGGATCATCACTGAAGAAACTATTATTTTAACTCTTCTTATATTCATTAACAATAGAAACTATTTTGAAGTTTCTAAAAATATGATTAATGCTAATGATCTTTATATCATTAATAATAATAAAATATTTTATTTTTACTGCTGCATTAGCAAAAAAAGAAGTTAAGGAAGCTTTAGGGAAAACTAATGGCGGAAAATCAGTAGGACCTATTGATTTCTTAATTGAAGTGTGAAAATATGTAGGAGATTTGGAAGTTTTTTGGCTTACTAAACTTTTTAATTTTATTTTAAAAGTTAAAAAGATGCCTGAAGAGCGGAGGAAGAGTATTTTGGTCATAATTTTTGAGAATAAACGGGATGTGCAAGAGTGCAAACTATACAAAAATTAAGTTGATATATCATACTTCTAAAATTATAGGAGAGGGTAATTGAACATAGGTTAAGACGTGATGCAAATATTTCTCATAATCAGTTTGGATTTATGTCGGGCATGTCTAATATGGAAACTATACATTTATTGAAAGTTTTGATGGAGAAGTACAAAGAGAATTAGGGGGATCTACATTTGATCTTTATTGATTTAGAATAAGTATACGATAAGGTTCTAAGAGAAATCATTTGGAGATTTCTAGAGAAGAAAGACAGTGATATGACTTATATTCGAGTCATTAAAGATATGTATGCTAGAGCTGTTACTTATGTTTGAACAAAAGGAGGATTGATCAAGTATTTTCATATTTTAGGTTGATTCCATTAGGGATTGACTTTAAGCCCATATCTTTTTGCTTTAGTTATGGATGCTTTTACTTGACATTTGCAGGAGGATGTACCTTTGTGTATGCTTTTCAGTGATGATATCCTTCTCGTGGACAAGACTAGAGAAAGATTTTAGAAAAAAATTAGAATTATGGAGGTCTACATTAGAATCTAAAGGCCTTCGTTTGGTAGATCTAAAACTGAATACGTGGAATGTAATTTTAGTAGTAGCTCTAGTGACAGAGTTGTAACCATGGGTGATCAAATCATTAAAATGTGTGAACTAGGCTAGAGAGAGTGATCAAATCATTAATTTTAATTCCGGGGTCTATTGTTCAAAATGATGGTGATATTGGTTGGTTGAAGTGGGGGAATGCATCAAGCCTATTGTGTGATAGAAAAGCACCACTTAGACTAAAAGGTAAATTTTATAAAATGGTGGTGAGACCTTCAATTCTCTATGGCGCAGAATGTTGGCCTTTAATAGAGAAGCATAAAACAAAGTTAAGAGGTGCTGAGATGAGAATGCTTAGGTGGATTAGTGGCTTGACACTTAGAGACAAAATACGAAATGAATATATCCGTGATAGGGTTGATGTAGCTCTAGTGGTGGGCAAAGCTAGAGAGTGTTGTCTTAAATCGTTTGGTCTCTTTAAATGTTGACTGTTTGATGATCCAGTTATGAGTGTAGATGTTTTAGATTCAACTTATGTTAAGAAATTTAGAAATAGACCTAAAAAGACTTGGGCATATAAAAATGATCTCAATGTATTAGAATTAAATAAAAATATGACTCTCATTAGGACACAATGGAAAAAAAAAGATTCATGTAGCTGGCCCACCTAGTGGGATAAAGGCTTATTGTTGTTGTTTTAATATTCATTAACAATAAAAACTAATAAATCATGTATAAATAAGTCATCAATAAAGTTTAGGGCTTCTAATTTGTCTTCAATTATAAAATTATACCTACTCGAAATGAGTTGTATCTACGTTTCATATGATTGTTTTTTAAAAACACTCAAAACTACATAGTCAAGAGCTACACAATGGAAATGTAATTGACAAATGGTGTACTTGCTCTTTTGGTCTTAGACTACTAACATTTATTAGCATTTATTACAATTGAGAAGCTCGGTGGCATCTTGAATTAAATAAGCAAAGTCTGTGCAAATATCATATGATAATTTAAGAAGGTTGACAGTAAGGAAAAATGAATGTGAAATAAAAAATGCATATATGACATTGATTAGGATAAATAAATAATAGATTTGACGTGGAATGTCACACTGATCATTGACCCCTTAATGCCAGTGGGACCAATCAAACATTTTTATCAAGAATTGAGAATCCATTTATATTTCTACTAAGTTTCATCCTGTCTAAATTTATGCCTCTCCCTCCATAGTTCTTATTCATAGTTATTTATTTATCACAAAATGCTTGATATTTTCTTAATTATTTTCTTCCACTACAATTATTTTCTTAGGAAATTTTTACAGAACATGAATTTGATTGTTACAATCAATTTTATGGAGATGCACTAGAAATAAGATGTGTCATAAGATATTTAATATTTTTATCAGATTATGCATTTTTATAAAATAGCTATGAAGTTGGAAGTGAATTGGAAATCTTTTACATTTATTAAATCTCACAAACATATATAAATATGCTCATTTTGGAAGAAATTTTAAATGCAATAAATAACAAGTTAGTTTCTTGTAAATAGTAGCAAACATTAATCTTATATACTTGAAAACTTAATGGATGATACTTTGATTACTCTTGACAATGACACGACTCTTCAAAATTTGTTATCTGGCTCCGTTCCTAAAACTAGAGGAAGAGGTAGGACTAAACTGACTCGTTCCTAACTACTTATTTTCTGTATGTTTTAAATTTATTTTACATTTTATTAAGTCTATCTGTATCTTTTTGTTGGGGTATTATTGTACCTGTATCGTATGGGTAGGGTGCCTCTTTTGGGCTCTTCTCATTCAACCTTTATGTATCATTTCTATTTCAATAAAATCAGCCCTTGGACTTTTCATATATATATATATATATATATATATATATATATATATATATATATATATATGTATGTATGAGNTATTTTCTTTTTGGATTTCTTAATTTTTTAATTTTTTTATATATAATTATCTCTAAATTTCCTAATTTACCAAATCTATTTAATTTACTGTTACCTTCCCCGACAACGACGCCAAAAACTTAATCCCGAGTGATATTGTTGTGTAAAAATTATATAGTGGACTCCGCTATGCAACGGTGCCAAAAGTTTGATGCAATATTTTATGAATTAGAAATTTAAGTAATTAATGTTGGGATTCTACGCAAGTATACGTATCTTTATCAAGTAATAAAAGACTTTCTATTTAAACCCCAAATATCAATCTCACAGAGAAGGTTTAAATATGAAATGATAAATTTACAGGGAAATTCACAGAAAGCCAAAACAAAATTACTGACACTAATTTTGAATGTTGAGATATTATCAGAACTAAATTATTTAACTAATAACAAAATTGAAATACAAATTTTAAACAGTAACTATTAAACTATTAAACTATGTTTATGTGAAGAAGATTTTTTATGTGAAAAAGCATCTTTCCCACTACAATGAGATTTTGGTAAAATGAGATGAATAAATGGTTCAAATATGTATTGTGTCAAATAGGAGCAGTTTTAATTCTCTACCCTAATACAGTGTTATAGAAAATCATTGGCTAATCCTTAGTTTAGTCCCTAAATCAGTGGTTAGGTTAAGAGGATATTGGCTCCCACTCTAGAGCTCCCACTTCCGTTCACCTGAAGGCTAACTCTCGCTTTAGTTTTTAATCACTAAGATCGAATTGAGGATTTTAGTTTGTCACCCTAAAGATTCTCCAATTCTACAGCCAACAAAGTATATTTCCCTATTCATTTGCACTTAATTCCATGAACGAAATTCTCCTTCATGGAATCAAATATGATCCTCACTCTATTGTATAACTCATACTCCATTTTCCAGATCATATGTTTCATAACATATTTTAACAATTCAATTGGCTAGAACAAAAGTAAATTAAGTTTGGAGTTGAAAAATCATCACAATTTATTTTATATTTTAATATTGGCAGATCCATATTATCTTTTCATTTCACCATATCTCAGAGTAGGGAGAAATATAAAGTAAACTACTCAGACTTCATGAGAAAGATACAACAAAACACAAATTTCATATATAAAAGAAAGTTCATACAACACTTATATGAAACTCTTTCTCAAAGCAAATCCCTTGTAGCCTCTTCTAAGAAATGTAGGAAGAAGAAATCTCTCACTTTTCTCCTTCACCTACACTCTTAGAGAAGAGTTCACACTTAATCTCACCACAAAACTCTAAATTATAAGAACAATGGACTCTAAATGGTTGTGGAATGAATAATGGAAGAATGTGTCATGCGTAGAAGGTTGAATTGGGGTGATGAGATGTTAGGAAGAGTCACTTTTCTAATCAATATTGGCCCTAAATAAAGCCTAAAGTTAGTTCTCCAATAGGTGCCTCCAAAAACTCTTCAAAAAGCATCAAAATTTGTCTAATCTTCTAGAAATAGGGGATGGACCGACATTGGCGCCGTCAGCGCCAGAGTTTTGCAATTTAATTCGCTGCTCTCTATCAAATGGTGTGGTCGACGCTGAACAAATTTTCAACTTCTTTATTTTTACTCCAAATTTCATCCTTTTTGCTTCAAGTCCTAAAATTCAACCTCTAAGTAATCATAAAAATATCTTCCATTAAAANATTAGAGGGCCCAAGCATGTCACCTTGTCCACACAATAACCACCAAATGCAAATAGCTCAAAAAAAAAAAAAAGAAAAATACGTGAGATACCTAAAGAAAAAACCAAAAGTGTCAAAACACGTAGTATCAAGTAGCTAGAGAGCATCCCAATATTTTCCTGCCTCTAGTTCTAGAAAAGGAGCCAGCTAATAAATTGGAAAGATGAGTGTCATTGTCAATAGTAACCAATGTATCGTTTAATAAGTTCCTGAGCTCGAGTTAGCCTCCATTCTTCTTCCTACTGGAATAGACCTGCCATTCTTCATCCGAAGATTGACTCACCTGATCAGTAGATTGGTCTAAAGTGTGCCGGACATGTATAGGTTGTTGAACATTAAAAGAAACTACTTGTTGTACCAGTTGTTCTTTTATTGAATCAAAGGAGCACTCGTGTGTCTTGGCATGTAAGTGAGTCTTCTTCAGTAACAAAGAGTAGTATAAACATGTTTGGAACTATACTTGTAGTATGGGGAGATGCTTCATGGGACTTCAAAGTACCATGCTCCAAACCAGCAGCTGGAATAAAGTGTTCAAAAACAGGAGCATCTAGGGGTATAACGACTTGGGTATGGTGTTCTTCATCAGGAACTGTGGTATTGGAAAGAGGATCGGGTTGCACCTTCTCAGCAGAGATGGTAGGTGGCTGATTTTTAGTGATATCTAACCTTAGATGAGGATGCTAGCGATAACAGATAGTAGAACTGTGACCAAACATATTATAATGAGAGCAATAATGAGGGTGTAGTTCTATTTCAATATTTTGCCAATACCGTTGAGAGTGGTTCCAATCCATACCTCATCTGGAGCTGGTTGAGTGATTTATCTCTAAACTAACACACAAGTCACAAAGGGTCTGGTGACAGCAAGCGTAGAACTATCAACCTTGAGAGGCTTACCGTAAGCAGTTACTAAGGAGTAGACAATTTTCAAGTTCAACATATATAATTTTAACCCCAGAAACTTTATCCAAACCGGAACGATAGGGGACTCCGCTTTTGGATCAAAATCGACAGTTTATTTCAGAATTTTTCTAAAACGGTTATCGATCTTGATGACTTTACAAGCGAGAAAAAATACAAGTGTAATCGATTTCGTGAGATATCTAAATAAGTATATGTTGACCGTCAAATAAGCTAATATTCCAATTGCCCAATAGCTTCATAGTATTAAAATCTTTCCGAATGGTCTCAAGTTTTGGGTGACCATAAAGGAATTTCCCTATTAGTAATTAAATATTTAACATTGGTTGTGCGATTAGCGGCCTTGTGATTGATTTTATTCCTAAGCTCATCTTGAGTTTGCTTATTTATGTAAACAACCTAAGGCTGTGTCTGGTAGCAACATGGATTTATCTTAAATAGGATTTATCAAATCCAGTAAATCCGATTGTTGTGTTGAAGGAGATAAACCTCGTGAGCGACGACAGAAAAAAATTCGTAATCCTTCACTCCATCAAATTTATTAAATCTGGATTTACCTTGTAAAGAGGTGAAACACAAGATTTATAAACTTGTAAACAGAAATATCAGATCACAATAATTCTTAGATTATTCTCTTTATTTTATTCACAAGAATCAAATTCACTGGTTGAAGTGGCTGAATCAGACCCTCCAGCCGAAATAGTTGAGTTGGGTCCACCAGCCAATGCGGCCTTAGCCAGACCCACCAGCTGAAGTAACTAATTTGCACTTACATGTTGAAGTGGATAAATGACACTCTAATATCTATCTACTCAACATTTAATGCGCAGACCAATTTTCGAGGCCAAGCACATTTTGCAAGCTTAAAGGACTCATCAGATTGCTAACGCGGATTATGCACGAGGTGTAGATCTAGTCTCGGATTATGCACGAGGTGTAGATCTAGTCTCATTAAAGCTTTCTCATTAAAGATGTCAATTCATTATTTTATGATGAATTGTCTCTCATGTATAAAAGAAAAAATGGGAATAAAGGAAGGGGTCTGGTTCCTAGGACTTTCTCAATACTTGGGAATCTATCTCCCTCTCTATCTCTCTTCTTTTCCCTTTCCCTCTAGGGAGCTCGAGGCAACCTTATGAAATCGTCTATCTTTGGCTTTCCAGAGATCACAATCCTATAGGTTTTTCCAAAATTTTCACCAATGATCTTTTATCTGTATTTCTCCTTTTTATTTTCAGTTCTCTCTCAATTTCATAGTCATAATAATTTCTACCGGATTGTATGTTACATAGATTATACGTGATCCTAAGTCCCAAATTAATCCAACATTTTGAAAGGTGAGATGAGCTTGAATATTATACACTAATCTTGCAAACAAGATCCCCTCTTTATCATCTAGACACTTTTGGAGAACGATGGATGTTGCCAGAGCATATGTGCGTCAACAGATAGAGGAGATGAGGGATCTCATGAGAAAAGAGATGCATGACTTAATGAAGCATCTTTAGCTTGCTCTAGAGCAAGGACCCACGCTGTTTCTTTAAGGTCGGTAAATTGTGAACGAGATTGAACAAGGAGAGAAGTCGTCGTGTATCAAATTTTGCCACACATGCTAGGGGCACCCCAACAAGGAGTGCTATCACATGAGGCACCCTAACAAGGTGTGATACCACATGAAGTCCACGGCAAGGAGTACTTCCGCAAGAAGAACCACAATCAGGAGTACCACTGTGGGGGGTACCATAGCGAGGAATGCCACGAAAAGTAGCACCGAAGCCAAAGATGCTGAGGCTAGCATAAGCCAAGGAGGGAGCCACACACTCAAGATCTGTCAGGAGGTGGAGTAAGAAGGGTTTTCGTCCTTATTTTTGAGCAAGAACACAACATTATGACTTAGAACTTATAGTCTAGGAAGAGTCCAATGTGGATTCTTTGGAAGAGCAAAGAAGGTGAAAAAGAGGATTCTCCTGACCAGTGCATTGTGGAAACTGGAGAAATATCACACAACAGGAGAAAACATTCTCCAGATTATTACGAGGAAGAAGAGAGGAGTAGAAGGGGAACATATAGTGCCCTCGAAGGCCACTTATGGAAGAAAATCTCTGAGGCCGAAACACCAAGAAAGTTTAGGATTCCGGCCCTGAAATCCTACAAAGGAAAATCAGATCCCGCTGAATCTTTGGCAACTGTTGAGTCAACTGTCTGCCTGCCCAGGGTAAATGACTCGTTGAATTGTCGACTGCTCTTTACGACGCTAAAGGAATCAACCTTGCACTGCTTCATTTTCTTAGTAGTAGAGGTAATCACCTCCTTTCACGAATTAAAAAGAATGTGCATTGTTTGGCTCTCGAGCTCGCAAATGCCACTCGAGTGCTCGCAAGCGCTTTTAAGGATACGCCCAGATTCACCCAACCGAGAGCCTAAAGAACTTCTTTACACGTTTTTAGTGAGAAATTTTGGAGGTACATGATCTAGAGACTCCTGCCGCTAGTGTCGTCCCTTTTGAAGGTTTGCTTGAAAGGCCATTAGCTATGATCTTGGCTTCAAGAAGACAAAAGTGCTGACCAGACTCCTAGAACTTGCGAACGACCACATTTTTGCAGAAGAATCTCAGCCGTGCGCTAGATCGTCATGAGTCCAAATGGCTGGAGAGGGTTGTCACGCTTAGCCTTACTACAATCAAAGAGATCAAAATATTCATTTCAAAAAGGGAAACTCTGGAACACCCATAGCAACCGCCTATGACAGGAATTCAGAAGTACAGAGACAAAATTGATTTTGAAAAGAATGGAAGTGAACCGGGAAACACCTTGTCTCCTCCCCCCACTAGCTGAAGTAACGTTGCTGAGAGTCTCAATGGTTGACATAGTGGAGGCCATACAAAATAAGGAATATTGCAGGAAGTCCTTTCCTTCGAAATCTAGCGCACATGCTAGGTATCCTAATCGGTACTGTAAGTATCACCGGGATCACAGACACAATTGTAAAGAATTCTGACACGACTGTAGTATCATTGTCATCACAAACTTCATTGAGGTTTTTCAAATTAGCAGTATTCAGTTCTGAGCGGACTTTGATAAAATGAGAATAAGGATTAACTCCTACATCCAGACCTTTATATAGATTATCTGGAGAGAGGAAAGAAACGTGTGGAGTCGTCCCTCCATCACATGTGGAGAGGAAAAGCAATAGCTTTTGACAACAATGGACTTCATAATGGTTGAAGCGCGAACACCTATAACACCATCTTTGGCAAACCAACGCTCAACAAATACAAACTGGTGACTTTTACCTACCACGTCGCGGTTAAGTTCCTTGCAGGCAAACATATCGTCACCATCCAGAGGGGGCATGATTCAATCACAAATTTGCCATCTGCGAGTGGTGGAGAACATGCTATAGGATCTCCTTATACTTGATTGCGAAAAGAGTAATGGAGTTGAATCCATTAAGGCCCCAAAGTCTATACCCGTATCCACAATGGAACTAGATCAAACTTTCTTGGTAAGTACATATGTCGATAAGGACCATTGAGATCACCTCATCGGCGTCCTCAGGGGCCTTAAAGATGTCTTTTCTTGGAGCCCCACAGAATGACAAGAGTCGGCTTAAACGTGGTCTGCCATTGCCTAAACGTCGATCAGGGATCCTAGCTGGTCAAGCAGAGGATGCCTAAATTTGCCGATAAATTGACCGAACCAATTCGGCTGGAAATATTGAAGCTGCTGGACGCCGACTTCATACAAGAAATATATTATCCGGAATGATAGGCCAACATAGTGATGGTAAGGAAAGCTAATGATAAATGGAGAATATGTGTAAATTTTACCAATTTGAACGCAACATGCCCTAAGGGCAGTGATGCCCTACCACAGATAGTCACATTGGTAGATTCACTCGTGGGGTAGTCGGTTATGAGTTTACTTGACGCATTCTCCGGCTACCATGAGATAATGATGCATCCAATCGACACCGAGAAAATCACCTTCATTGCTAAGGAAGGAGTTTCTTGTTACAAAGTTATGCCTCTTGTCCTAAAGAATGCAGGAGCTACTTATCAAAAGTTTACGAATATCTTTGCCAACCAGAAAAGAAAAAATATTAAAGTCTACATCGATGAATTGTTAGTAAAATGTAAAACACCGCAACAACACATACTCAATCTTGCAAAAAATTTCGCTATGCTGCGAAAATACAAGCTCAAGCTTAGCCCTCTGAAATACACATTCAGTTCAACTTCTGGAAAGTTTCTCGTTATTTGCTTACTCCCGAGGGGATAATACCAAATCCAAAAAAGGTACATGCTATTCTATGATTGCCTCCCCCAAGGATTTAAAAGGGATGCTGGTTCTTACCAGACATTATTAGGTCTCAGTCAATTTATACCGAAATCTGGAGATTGTTGCTCCCCATTTTTCAAGAGCATCAGAAATGCTAGCCCATTTGCGTGGATTGAGGAATACAGGCAATACTTAACACATCCTAAGAACTTACTATTAACATTGCCTCTGCTACACAATCCTATACCTGGCGAGGAATTATGCATTTACTTGGGGTTTAGCAGAGAAGCCATTAACTCGGTGCTTATCTGAGAAGAGAACAAAAAATAACTCCCAATTTACTACATTTGCAAAGTTCTGCAAGGAGCCGAGCAGAGGTATATGATTATGGAAAAGTTAGCTCTAGCACTTGTCACTTCGACAAGAAAGTTGTGCCCAGACTTCCGAGAGCATACCATCTATGTGGTAACTGATCATCCGCTAAAGGCCGTGTTGTCCAAGCCTGAGCACTAGGGGTGATTGTTAAAATAGGTGGTCGAGCTCAGCGAGCCTGACATTACATACACGCCTAGAACAACCATCGAAGCTTAGGTAGTTGCCGATTTTCTAGTCGACTTTTTTGAAAATTTAACATAGGAAAAAGTTAGCTCAGAGATAGATCGAACTTGGATACTTTATGTAGATTGGGCTTCAGGAACCGAATGGAAAGGAGTAGGCATGGTTTTATGCAGCCCACATGGATACATCGTCAACCACTCCATCCAACTCCACTTTGATGCTACCAACAACCAAGCAAACTACGAGGTATCACAGGCCTTATATTCTTATTGGGGATCAGAGTTACCCACGCACTTGCTAGGTCGTACTCCCTTCTAGTAGTCAATCAAATCAATGGTCTCTTCGAAACACGAAATCCTGTCCTGATGACATAGCTTACCATGGCAAAGGCGGAGATAAGCGGACTAGAAACCTTCCAAATCGAACACATCCCAAGAGATGAAAATCAGTTCACAGATTTCTTCTTGGAAGGGGAGAGCCTTCAGAATCAATGTTCCATAATTATCCACCAGCTAGCCGTTGGACAAAGCAGGAAATACTAGCTTACAAATTCAAAATATTGATAATTAGATTGACCTCTACCTACAATACTTGTTAACAAGGAAGACACCTACAAAAATAAAGGACCTCCACAAATTTAGGATTAAGGCCGCCCATTTTGTGATCATCGACGGACAACTATTTCAAGGATCTTTCTCCTTTGCTTCTCTAATATGTGTTCGAGAGGAGAGAGAATGATTTTGCAAGAAATTCATTTTAGAGAATGCGGTAGTCAAATTGGAGAAAAGACACTAGCCAACCGAATATTGCGACAAAGATATTTTTGGCTCACTCTTCAAAAGGACGTCAAAAAATCAACCCAAGTGATATTCCTTGGTGTCACCAACCCTACGT
Source organism: Phalaenopsis hybrid cultivar (assembly GCA_002079205.1). Taxonomy (NCBI): domain Eukaryota; kingdom Viridiplantae; phylum Streptophyta; class Magnoliopsida; order Asparagales; family Orchidaceae; genus Phalaenopsis; species Phalaenopsis hybrid cultivar. The sequence continues at coordinate 415,812 of JXCR01137985.1, read as the reverse complement.
GGATTGGCGGGGGAACGCAGAACGACTGTCTTCTTACATGCTGGCATATTCTCCAAAAAGAGTGGGGAGGTGTAGTGGGTGACATTAATCCTTGCATTCCATAGCACTTCATAGCTCTTTCTCTTCTCGAGCGTCATGTCCACGATTTCAATAGTCTCCTTCGACGCAGGCGACATCTTAGTAGGGATGCTCCAACCCTTCAAATCACGGGCAAAACAAATGTGCTTCCTCCACTCGGCGGTCATCTTGTTTGGAAGCCCCGTTATGTTCAACAAGGAGAAAACCATCAAACCACTCAAAGTTCTCATATGAAAAACTAACAAAGCAGATTAGTGGACCAAAACAAATCCCTCTTCCTCGGGAACATCATCACCGCCAACAAGCTGAGTATGTCGTTAGGGCTTATAATGACTAGAAGAAGGCCAAAGAAGTCGAGAAGATCTGCCAACTTCGGGCACAGAGGGAAACACTAACCAAAAGGAAACAACTCGACGAACACACAAATTTCATAGTTTTACTTGGTCCACGCGTTTCACCTTTTCTCACCTTCGTAAGAACCACTGAATCATCAAGCACATAATGAGACTGCAACCATGATAAAGTAGAGCTTCAAATAGCTTCTTGAAGGAAATGCTAGAGGAAGAAGACACAAGGAAGGTTCAATGCAAGACAAAAAGCAAGGAGCCACTCTTTTAATAATAAGAGCAACAGGTGGTATGGCATATATGGATCTCAAATTAGAATTAAAAATAGAATATACAAAAAATGAAACAACATCCCAAAGACAAGAATCAAATTGGCCAAAAGTAATGAATTCTTTTATTAATCCAATACGAAAGTTACATCAAAGGGTAAAATGACCAACTTGACCCACAAAAATTAAAAAAAGGAAAGCTTATTCCTTTGAACATCTTCCATAATGATAATTCCAACATTAAGCAGGCCACAAAGGACGATCCAACTGCTGAACATTAGGTTTTCCAAACTCATCAACTCCAAACGCTGTCGGAAGAAAGCTATCCCCACCTTCAAGCTTTTATTTCTTCCTCATTATGATGGTGGGAGGCCGACTCCACATTCAACAAATGGCCCAATTCGCCCACCTCCTTTTCAAAGTCTGGCCTCTTTAGCTTACCGCTTTAGGTGATTTCCATGTTCAAGTTAGATCTTTGCTCCTGGAGTTGCAATGTAGAAAACAATTCCCTTCTCTTCATTTCGATAATCTTGGCTTCCAATTCATAAATGCACTTCCAAGCTTCAATAAGTAGACCATCCAGAGACAAAACACGAGTCTCAGAAGCCCCTTGACCCGTGGATAATACAATCAAATTGGCCACATGTCTGAGGTCGGGTAACTCTCCTCCAGGAAAAGCTAAAGTTTCCCTTGAGGCATGGTCGACGTCACGAATGCCTCCTACAGTTTGTTCTTCCTTTTCTGGGACATCTTCGATTATTGCACCATTCAAATCTAATACGTCCACATACTGCCCGGTTAACTCTCTTAGAAATTAGCAACATACTGCTTAGCTGGTGTACATAAAAAATATGACCACACAAAAATTAAGGAAATATAACGAATCATTCTAAAAGGATACCACAGGACTACATCAGAAGAATCAAAGGCAAAGTCGTCAAGCATCTTTTTATTTGGTCAGATGATGGGTTGACCGGAGGAGAGCATGTCCAAATAAAGAAAATATTATGCATGTGACCTGAGGGAAGGCTGTATGTGATCAACCTCCTCTACCAAATTTTGGGATCCCTCACAGAGAGAACTAATGGTCGCTTCTCCCAAGAACACCTTGACAACCTTCTATGAAGTCCTTTTGTTCAAATGAAAGCTGCTCGTCATATTATGGTGACACACCATTTGCCTAACAATCTAAATTCCGTCGAAGGATAATATGGTATCTACTGAGAGTTTCCTCATGAAAGCTGCGCGAGGACCATCCAACCGACCAAAAGACTCTCAACTGACCGACCAACCGAGAGCTGACTGAATATTTATTAGACTACCGAATGATAGAATCAACATATCATTAATTCCACGTCTCAAACAGTTATGAATGCGAAACAATTTCAACGGCGGTTATGAATATCAAAGGATCTCAGATTCAGTTACAAATATGTAAAAGTGTAATGACAATTTAATCACTTGTAACGTTCTTATTTAATTAGAGACAAATATGTAACTTAGAGGACACTCTTTATAATCTATAGATTGGAGGGTCATTTTTTCAAGAAAGAGCTACTGAATCTATTCCAAAAATATTTGTGTTATAATACATTTTACTTTTAATTCCTTTTCCACTAGTCTCATACGTTCAACTCTCCACCCATTGGGAGTGATTCACAGGTCATTTTTGGATTCAACATCCTAAAAAGTGTTGTGAGAGTGGAGTTATGCAGTTAACAAGAGGAGGAGCGCGCCACGGAGTTTGAATTCATTTGTCGGAACTTCTAAATGGATTTCGTTTTAGAATTCGGGCAACAACGAATTCAGTAACTCCAAGACTGAATAGCGAGGCAAATGGTAGAATTGACCCGCGTTGTGTTTGAAAGGAGAGCACAAGCTCTTCCAGAACCAAATTCTTAAGCATCCGAGCCCCAAGGGCATCAAACGGCTCAGGGAGCGGAACAAATGGAAGAGTACTAGTATCAAGAAAGTGCTGGTTCTTTGCTAAGGGACAAACAACAAGTGGGGGGACTAGTAGTTTATCGCCGACCAGAGAATGCATTCTTCCATTAGATTGTTAATGCAGAACCCCCTGAGAAGTTCTAGTTTCCATGTTTTGGAGCCCAGTAATGGCTGGAGCGATCCAATCGATCACATTGCATCATTTGAGTCTTTTATATGCCTTCTCAAATTTATGATGCATTGAAGTGCCGACTGTTCTACACCACATTAAGAGATTCGACCCTTAGGTGGTTCAATGGACTCTTGATCAGAATTATTACTTCCTTTGGTAGTTCAAAAAGCTATTCTTGGTACAGTTTGCTAGTGCCTAAAAACCTTGAAAGGATTTAGATGTGTAATGGTACGTGAAACAGGGTCCGAATGAGATCCTTCGGATATATGTCACACGGTTGTAGAAGCAGATGTTGGAAGTGTGGAACCTGAAGCTTGTGATAGCAAAGGCTGCCCTAGCACAAGGGACGAGGAGTGCCTAATTTACATAATTTCTTGGTTTACAAAAACCTTATAGTTTGGCCGAACTTCTGCGATTGGCCAATGATCATATTTTGGCTGAGGAATATGTCAACTTGCCTGTTTCAAATGGCAAAAATGTGACCGCTGCTCAGACAAAGTCTTGTGAGATGACTGGTGGAAAGAGAAGGATTACCTTTCATCCAAAATAGGAAAGAGGTCGGCTGTCTCGCGATGACAGATAAGCCGATTGAAACTCATGATGATGAAGTTGGTCCAACTACTGATCGACGGGCGTTTGAGGAACACCAAAACCCACTTAACTGAGGGTTTCAACGACAGAGTTGGTGGAAACTATTCAAGAAAAGGAGCACATCCAGAAGCCTCCGCCGATGAGAATCGAAGCTTTCCTTCTGAACACCAACAAATTCTGTAATTATAGTAAAGACCATTGTCATGACACAGAGGAATTGAAACACGTCCAAATTCTGGTGGAAGAATCAATTAATGCTGGAAAGCTCAAGGAGTTTGTGGCTCCCGGAGCACAAACCAAACGATAGGGGAATACACTTGCAAAAGATGAATTGAATAAGTTTGTCTGAGCTAACGTTATCCACATTGCGGGGATAGTGCTAGCTATGTTGGGGGGAGACTCGGTTAGAAGGCCGGCCATAAGAGGCTCCTATAAGGGAATATTGTGTTATTGCTTTTGCCTCAAAATAGAAGCCCGATTCCTCGATCACCTTTACTGATGTGGATTTGCCCCTGCAAGGGAATTCCTAGAACAATGCCATAGTTGTTACGACGATGATCAACAACTACCAGGTAAGTAGTATCTTGGTTCATACAGGTAATCATCTAGATGATACTCAGAGAACTAAAGTAGCCTAAAAAGACAAGAATCGTTCCGACCCTCCGTCGCAAAACTCTTCAAACTTAAAATTTTAAGTTTTGAGAATTAACTTCAAGGGTTGTTTACTAGTCCAATAGCGATAAGGCTTTGCAAATGATTTCGAGAAAACTATCGGCGACTACCCCATTCGAGGTGTAGATCTACCAAACAAAATTTTGGTTTGATCAATCAATAACTTAGGTCCACCTAAGTATTGACACCCAAAATAAACTGACTCGATGCAGGACATCCAAATGGTTAACAAATATTTTGAATGAATGACGGCGACACCACGATACTCAATCACTGTACGTAAGCTAAATCGACCCTCAGATCTCGAGTGACAAAAGCTAAGATGTGGGCCAGACGAAAGTATCATTAATTAACTGAAGCAACGACGAACAAAATATTGTGATAAATAAAATTGTAACACAAGTAAAATGTCTGAAAGAGCATATTCTATTTATTCAATCATATGGTTTTACATGTATAAAAATATCTAGGAAGAACCCAAGTCTAAGAGTCCTCAAGCCTATAGTGGGCGATCCGACGTTTGCCATGTTGTCACCCTCTTAGTCTCCTTGGTCTTCAGACGTCGAGGGATCGTAAAAGTGCTACTTGAATTCTTTTATATTGGAGTGTTTGGGGTCGACTATTCGGATCCTTTTGAACTGGTTTACCACTATCTTTCTACCCTATTATAGCAGGTCCACCTCAGTATCAATGAATTCTAGATCGACCCTCAGCGACACCACGATGCTCAATCACCACACACAAGCTAAATCGATGCTCAACTCTCGAGTGACAAAAGTTAAGATGTGGGCCAGGAGAAACTATCATGAATTAACTGAAGCGACAACGAACAAAATAACGTGATAAATAAAAAGGTAACAAAGTAAAACGACTGAAAGAACATATTCTATTCATTCAATCATATGGTTTTACATGTATACAAATATCTTATAGGAACCCAAGTCTAAGAGTCATCTAGCCTATACTGGACGATCCTTCGTTTGCCATGTTATCAACCTCTGAGTCTCCTTGGTCTTCCGACGTCGAGGGATCGTAAAAGTGCTTCTTGAATTCTTTTATATTGGAGTATTTGGGGTCGACCATCCCGACCCTTTTGAACTGGTTGATCGCTATCTTTCTACCCTCTTATAGCAGGTCCACCTCAGTATCATTGAATTCTTCGGCCGTCTTTATGGTGGCCTTTTGCTCTGTTAGTTGGTATTCTCTTCTTGAATATCAGACACCCACTCAGACGTTATTTCCAATTCAGCTTCTACATTTTTCAGTCGATCCTTCGCCTCAACTGTTCAAACTTTTGTCGCTTTGGCCTGCTTTCTGAATACCCTCGATTTAGACTCGACCTTCATGACCCTATCCCTCGTGGTCAGGTAAAGTAAAGTCATATGGTGTCTCGCAACATAACTAAGCAGTTGGAACTGGACAAACAACTAACAAATTTTTAGGGGTCAGAGGTTGTACAGATGCTTCTCATGACCCGCCGACCACAGGACGTCCACGATGGTCGAAGCATACTCAGCCCAACTCCAGGGTCAGGGGAAACCAACCTCCTTAAAATTTATCATTGCATAGCTGAAGTTCGAGTTAAGAAAGAACTTCGGTCGAATGCTATACACACAAGTGTCGAACTAAATTTTTATTTATGATAAAAAATATTTTACAGTTGGGTCTTTGGCTGTCTTAGGCAACACCAAACTTCGACACATTAGAATTACATATAACGCATGCCTCCCAAACTTATATTCATTTATTCCCTCTTCTTTTGTTTAGACATGAGAAATCGAGCTAGTTTCCCGGACTGCCGCCACATTGTTCTGAAGAGACGTCATTACGGCCTGAAGGGTTTCCATGTTTGCATAGAGGACTGCCAGCTGCTTCAAATCTAATATGTCAGTTTTCCTTTGGAGGTCGAATGCCTAAGCAAAACAATTCACCGTCTCATCCAATAAGATAGGCCAACGACTTGTGGGAACCCACCGTTCGTTGGTTTCCCTTTTGACGCCCATTGGTGTCGGCTGATGGCCACGTGTGACTTCATCTGGGACAGGAGCATAAGTTCCCGTGGTCAGCAACGTCTCGATGATTTGCACGGTCTCATATGCAAAATGAATAAAGTGTCAGTAGAGTGAAGGATAAGTTAGTTTTTTAACAAATATATTTTCTTTACCGATTAATCTTTCCATCTCCGATGTACATAGTCCCTCCCTGGCAAGAGGAAAAACATCCACCTCGATGGTCTCTCAAACCAATGGCAGAAGTGCAACATCCTCTAGCGATTGAACTTGAACATTCTCAGGCGGTTGAGCCTGTGTTGCAATAGCCTTCTGTAGCTGTTACTGGGTCGACAGGCGCAATGGCTACTGCAGATTGTTTCTCTCGCCAGGACCAATGTGTTCATTATACCCACACCCGTCCTACTCACCATTACACAGAGTGGTTGTGAGTCAGATGAATCTGCCATCTCCCATATCCTTTGTCTCTTCATTATAGCATGTGACCAATTTGGTCCCTTTCGGTCGGATCCTTTTGAAAAATCAGAAAGGACATTTCAAGCATTGGAAGACCTTGAGGCTTTGTGTACTTGATTTTAGAGGCAGTTGGGAAGATAACATTTCAATGATCAAGTTCTCCTACAATAAAGCACTATATGACAGACACTGCAATACCCCACAATGTTGGGTAGAAGTGGGTGAATGTCAAATGTTAGGTCCTAAGTAAGTTTATGAAGCCACAAAGAAAATCAGGTTAATCAAGGACAGATTGAAAGCTTTTCATAATCGACAACATAAATATTATGACCCAAAGCACAAAGCAGTAGAATTTAAAATTAATGGTTTTTTATTTTAAAAACTCAGGCCAATGAATGGTACAATCAAATTTGACCAATGAAGCAAGTTGAGTTTCAAGCACATCAATTTTTTTGAAATTATATAAAAGGATCAGTGCCGTTGCTTACAGAGTAGCCTTACATGCTGATATGCCCGATATTTATGATGTGTTTCACATTGCAATGCTGAGATAATAGGTTCACTTAAAGATATTGAAGTCTAGAAAAATCTAACTTATATTGAAGAGCCTGAAACTATTTTAAAAACTAATATTAGGAAGTTAAGAAACAAGAAAATTTCTTTTTTCAAGATAAAGTAGAAACACATGCTAAAAAGAAGCAACATGTGAAAAAGAAGAAAACATGCAATAAAAATATCTCTTTCTATTCAAGTGAACTCAAAAATATCGGTGATAACATTTTTTAAAGAGGGGAGAGCTGTAACACCCAAAATTTGAGAACCACATAAAATTTTGGCAACTTTAAAATTTATACCAAATTTAGCATCCCTCAGAATTCGACTGAAATAATGTTATAAAATTCTACACGTCGATTTGATCAAATTTATATACAACACTATACATGAATTTTTAGATGGATGGAAAGATATAAAAAATGATGAAGTTATAAGCTTAGTTAACTTAATTGATTCTTAATTATTCCCCCTAATCACACATTCTCACTAATCTTAATCAACTCCTTCGCACTTTTCTCTGCATGTAGCAGGTCGATTGGTTCTAACAGGTAGAATTTGTGTGATTACATTAAATGTTTCATTTCCATTTTATTCTCCCCTCTCTCATTTTCCATTTCACTTGGCTTAAATATCCCTGATCGCAACACTGTAGCAGAAGCGGGATCAAACTACAGCTGCGAGACCCAGAGATAGCCGCATACGGCAATTTAGGGTCTCGGGGAGATTTTTGTGAGTACAAGCCCTCTTTCATGGCATTTGAGACATTCCCTTCTGCAGTATGCCATGGATAGGTGCACTTTTCATTTCCGGTAATTGTAGCGGAGGCGAACTTGTGTCAGAGAAGTGGAAATGCAAGTTAGAATGGTAATGTATGGTTTTCATTTCTGCTTTGCTTTTATTTTTGGATTGCAATTGTATGGCTTGGTCAATGTTGGGTTTGGTTCTATATGAATGCAATTGCATTCTCTTGCCAATTTGACATTAATTAAAAACTAATAAGATTGTGCTATATTAATGTGATAGAAATTTACATATAAAATATATTAGTGCCAGAAATGCAACATTTGGCCATTTCCAAAATGTTTGTTCCAGCCATAGTGGCAATTGTATGGTTGCAATCTGTACGCAATAACTTAAAAAACTGATTAAATGTTGAGTTTGTTTATTTATATCCTGCCAGAGTTTATTTATCTTTAAGCGTAGCGATCAATCTGCTGCCAAGTTTTTGCTGATGTCTATAAAATGTTTTCGTTTAACCATACCTTTTGTTTTTTATTATTTGCTGCAGAAAGAAACCGAGTTGGTGAACAAATTTCTTTGTGATAATAATATCTCTAGTAAGGTTAGCAGCTACACTATTTTCTTAAAATGGGTTCTGCTTTAATCTATTAGCTTCATGTGCCATTATGATGGTAAAAGTTCACTTGAAATTTTCTGGGTTCCATTGAAGGTTTATCACAGCAGTATTCCATCAATGGACAGAATTCGAACTCAGGACCTCTTCTGTGCTAACAAAATTAGAGTGGTGAGATATAGTTTTGGCTGTATCGATGAAATTAAAATTTATAAGAGAACCATGTTTATTGTCTATTATGTTTTGCTTTTTCTTTTGGTCCAGGTTGTAGCAACTGTGGCGTTTGGCATGGGCCTTAACAAAAGCGACGTTGATGCTGTATTTCTTCTTCCTTGCTTTCTCAGCTCTGCGTTGCACTCCTCAACACTCTATGCATTATAATATTGTCCTTTCATTAGCATAAGGAACTTAGGTGATATTGATTCTTACTTTTTTTTTGGAATTACTCAACATGAGTGGGAGTTTAACCTTTCATCTCACACTTGGACAGAGAATGTACCACTTGAGCTTGTGATCATTAGTTGCTTCCTATCCTTGCTTTGAATGATTTGTTCCTTCCTTCTTAATCTCCATTACTTATCACCCATATACTTGGGCATTATAATGCCATTTCGCATTTTTCAAGGACAATTTCCATTGGGGAAGTTCTTATGGGTTGTATAAAATCTTCAGAAATGATAACATATATAGTCAACAACCTAGTAGGATGGTGATTTCTCTTCAAATTTCTACATCCTTTTTTTTTTGCTTTCATGTTGCCTTGTAGCTGTAAACTTCATGGCATTGTTTTTACTCAGGTTATCCATTATAGCATGCCAGAAAGCATTGAAGAGTATATCCAGGTATGATGAAAATTTCTATTCTTTCATGTTTCTCCCCTACTCATTAGCTTGGCACTTTTGTTAGGAAACTGGACGGGCTGGGAGGGATGGAAGACATTCCAATTGCCATCTTCTTTTTGATAACTCTACTTATTATAAGCTTCGTAGCCTTTTATATAGGTAGGGACATCTCCCTTTTTATTTTCTTTGTAGGGTGAGCCATAACATACTAAATGGCTATGCTTGCAGTGATGGGGTTGATGAATATCAAATAATCAAGCTTCTATGTCAAATTTTCGTGAAGGACACTAAATTAGACGAGAGTATTGGCTACTTAATTAAAGAAGCCATATCATTTAAATTTGATATTAAAGAAGAGGTTTGTTCTTTGTTTTATTCAATCACCATCCTTATCTTCCATTCCCAATTCGATATCATACAGTATATTATGCTTATTCTACAAGTGTATATTATGATTTTTTTAAATGATGTAGCTCTTGCTTAGTTTTTTTCCTTACTGGCGCATTCTTGAGTATCTTTCTCAGTATTTTTGATGTATATACAAGAATTTTTTTATTGTAAATGCTGCCTCTTTGGGGCAGTGGCAAGAAGCTTGATGCTTTCATGGATTGTAGAAGATTTTTTTTTCAAAGAAATTTGGATAAATGAATATATTACAAGAACATGAAACAACTCAACACAAACATAAGATAAGTACCTACAATTCGAAAGGTAGTTGATCTCTTTCAAATCCTATAATTTGAGAGGTAGGAAGTCTCTCTCAAACCCTACCCTATGACCTGGACAACAATCTCATGCATAACCCAAACCTTAAACAAATTAGACCTATTTATACTAAATAATAATAAATAACAATAATAAATAACAAAAGATTGAATTGCCCTTAGGCACCCGCGTAATACACATCTCTTTATGACTATTGAAAACACTCTTGCAAGTTGCAAAACAATTTGGATATTTTTTGGTGGTAGCAGTGACTTTATTTTATGCCAAAATACATAACAAAATGACTAAATAACTATAACTTAAATAAAAACCTTTTTATAAATCACTGAAACTTCATTTGTCATGCAGTGTAAAAGAAACTTTTGGTGTGCTATAGTTATTTATTTGAGGCGAAATACATTAGTTAAATCATGAAGCGACATTTCAAGCTTGTAGATTCTGTTTCTCTGGTTTTATCCAGGTTAGATAGTTGTATGTAATTTTATTTAAAATGAAGATGTTAAAGTGACATTAGTAATTCAATTAGAGATTAAGATAATGCGGCTAATGTTTTACTTCGTAAATATATTGAGAATTCAAAGTTTCATTGAATATTGGAGATCTAACTAGAGTATTTAATGTGGGAATAGTTGGCTTACCTAATTGCAACGAGGCTATTAAGGCTTGAGTGGTGGCAACAGCCTTTTCGGGGAAGAAAAAGGAAAATTAATTTTGCCTTTCGATTTTCCATACTGCTTAGTTGATAGATTGAAGATCACTACACCATAGGATTACTGTTCACAACTGTTTGGGTTGTTTGCAGGTTTTATTGACAGTGCTGACACGATTGGAGATTGATGATGTGCAGTACATAAGGTTGCGACCTCAACTCAACGTCACATGCACGATGTACTTTCACAAGGTCTGTTATTCATTTTCTATGATTAATTCTTTTGTAATATATTAGATAGAAATATTGGTTTCAGTTTAGCCTGTAAGAATTTCATTGGGTTTCATGTACTGTAATTTGAATTTTTTTGCATTTAAAAATGAGGATGTCTGTTTCATGAAAAAGCATTTTTGAAGTAATGTTTTCTCCTTTTATTTTATCAATACAAATAATACAATATGCCCTAAAAATTGAGGATGAGGTGAATTGAATCCAGCAATCGTGACACATTGAACTCATTTTAGTAATTTTTGTACTGTTGTTCACGTTTGACATGCCTACTCAGCTTGATAGTAAATGTTTAAATAATGTTTCATGAACCTTTACCCGTGCTGTCTTTGACTAGATAGTCAACAAATAGAATTGAATAATGCTGTAGCTCAGGCTTTACAGATTTACACGCTGATATTGATCTTTGTTCTTCCGTTATCTCAGACATCACCTGAAGTGCTTTCTAACAAGGATGCCATAGTTTCTGCTATTATTAAAAAGTAATGCGTTCTATACTTAATCTTTACACGTCAAGATTAAATTTTATGTACATGCAATCATTTGTTCTCTAGAATGGATAATACTGCAATATTTATGCCAGGTCAGAGAAGAAGCATGGACATTTTATTTTTAACATCCCCACTGTAGTAAATTATGCGGGCATCATGGTCAAAGAGCTGTTGGATCACATGCTGAACCTTAAGGTCTGAAAATGAATTGAAACTCTCTATCCCTTGATTCATTCTTATTTATCGAAAAAAGCTGGCATGCTAGTTTTGTTGAGCATGATGTAACATCATATATTTCTTGAACCAGCTCATTCAATGCAGCCATGTTGTTTCGTAGTTATCGACAACGAGTCAAAATAAGTTTTTTCTATATAATACAAATTGCAATTTTATATGTTTAGGAGAAAAATGTCAAAATAAACTCTATCAGGGTCGTTTTATTTCTAGACCATTTAATTGTCAAGAAATGGCCCTGGGGCTTCAAAATTAAATTTTTTTATATTCATTTTTTATAACTTATATTTTATAAATGAAAGATTTATTAAAGAAAGTAAATTAAAGTAATAATGTTAAATTTACCTCACTATAGTTCGTTCACGTTTTCTATAAAAATGTTCTCTTCTATTTTCAGTTTTTTAATCAAACAATTTAAAACTAAAATGATAGCTTAAAATAACAGTAAGTTAAATAAAGCTAGTGAATACTCATACCCTCAAATTACAGTAATATAAAAAAAAAGAATGGTATGCATGCTAGTCAAAGATATTATAAATCAATATAACAGCAGCAGACAATTTATTTTTTAAAATATGATTTATTTACGATAGTTCATAACATTCAATGCGTTTTATTATATTTGTAGCATGTCTCAAAATTTATATATGTACAAAAGTCATAGGAACACCGTGTCTCAAAATTTATATATGTACAAAATTATGTCATCTAAGACACATCAATATCAATAATCTTTTTTATTTACGTGCACGAATCTTTTAGAGTTTTTCCACTAGTACCATAAATGAGTGAATTTCATCATGTGTCATGCACAAACAAACATACTATGAATAAAACCATCTTATAAAGATTATTTTATTCTCATTTGCATAACAATCACTATACTTGTATAATTTTTGATGTACTTGATAATTTAAATAATTCTGAGTATACAAGTCATTTCTACAATATAAATAAATTTCAATAGAATAAAAAAAAAACATTGCAATGATTTTAATATAACAAGTGACAGTAATCACTTAATGCATTTGGTCAAGAGGATACACAATAATATTATAGCATAAAAACATGAGTACTCACCTCGATGTTCTTCACAACTTATTTTTCAAGTCGCAACTCTTTCATTTGACACCTATTATATAAAAATATACATATTAATAAAATTTTTATCCCTTTACTAATTATGCTAATTAATTATTTTTAAGCTCAAGTAGCTTTTGCTCCACGCTTCCGACAATATTGAGGTAGCAGGTCTGGGACTACTCTACGTTGCTCCGGATGGTGATGACCTCCTCGTCGCCCGGGAACTTCACCACCACATTGTTGTTGATAAGTGGCCTACCAGAGATGGTGTTGTTAGTTGGAGGTGAATCAACCGCTGGGAAATCTTCCATGTTGGTGAATTATTTGTAATTTTTCCCTCAAATGACTGCCTTAAGTATGCTTTCTAGGATTTTTTTTTCTCTCTCCAGGGAAGCCATAGAGTGCTATAGTAGTTGTCAGCCGTTCACTTCCCATGCCAATCTCGTCAAATTACTATTTGAACATGATTTTCACGGAGCTTCTTGTGTCGATAAGGTTGCTACCAATATGTAGTTGCTTATTAAGGCGATATTAACTATATAATCATTATAATTATTTCTCTTGGTAGACAAATCCGCGTTGGTGAATGTGATGGGGGGGGNNNGGGGGGGGGGGGGGTGTAAGCTGCGTTTTGTATCAAAGGCGGTTGCACACAACTCTCTTTACCGAAGCCTTTTCAGGCTGGCTCGGTGGGACAATTCTCATCTCCTTTGAAGACAGCTGGGGTCACGCCAACAATGTGAATTGCATGTGCTCAAACTATTTTATCCGAAATCTATTCCGTTGGAGCTTTTCCCTGGCTCTGCGTGGTTGTTTGTCAGTTTTGATCAACTTCTTGATCAGCTTTTCCCAGATGTTAGCTCTGGTGTTCATTATGGGAGTTATCTTAGAGTTTTTCTTTCTTGATGCAGCTTATTTTCCTTCGAAACTTGCTAGTGTCAGGATAACTTTTTGGGTGAAATGTGCAAATGCTTATTGGCCGTCGAGCACAATATGGTTCACTGGGATAGCTCACAGGTGGAATTGCAGGCGTTTCTTCATATCCAATCTGTTATCCAGCCTTGGATGACCGAATGCAATGGTTTAATCGTGGAATGGGACAACCTTAATGTTATGGAGTTTCTTAGGTGCTCAATGAAGGAAAGGGCCTGGCAACAACAACCTCTCCTTGGGCCAATGATGACTTTTTTGATAAATTTTATGAGGCGCTCTTTCCATACTACTAGATCTAACAATATGGTGGCTCGTTTTTAGTTCCCAGTTAGCCTTAAAGGAATACTTTATTTTACCTAGCTTATCTGATAATCACCCACTTCTTATTTTTGTTCATGGGGATATTTGGTCTTTTTGATTTGGCCTTTGGCTTTTACTTGTACTTTTCTTTTTACCATTAATGCAAATATGCACACTTTGAAGGATGGCCACTTCTCCGCCATTGATATCCTCAACGGATTGTCTTGGGCATTTGGTGACGAGGCAGCGAACACTCATTATACCGAGTCGATCGTTGGTTCGGATTTCTGGCATGAATCCCACGTTTATAGGGATTGTCGGCTTCCTTGTGTTCTCTTGGCAACCGATTGTCTTAATTACGTGAATGAGCAGAAGGACGTGAACCATCCCTCATTCTCTGCTTAACTTCCTTGGGAGCCATCTATTTTAGATGACGTGTGGAAGACTCTGCTCTAACAGAAGTGTGTGGGGGGGGGC